>WAAG01040701.1:0-11351 GCA_013390105.1 Tichodroma muraria
TTCTGGAACAGAAAGTCTCTGTTAATTAACAAATTCAATCAGCAATTCCACAGACTGGCCAAAGCTTGCATGAAAACGAAAAGGATTGAGATAAGACAAACAATCCAACACAACTCCTGTTTCTACATGAAAAATTTACTGCCAGTCAAAATGTCAGCACTCGGGGGCACATGGAGATTGCGAAAAAGCTGTGATTGCTCCACACACACAGTTCAAGCAGATTCCTCTTCTTGCTGTTACCTCTGCACCTTTCCCATGACGTGATTTACAGCTAGCCTGATGAAGCTCAGCCAGCTATGGCTGAGATACAGAAACAATCTGCTCCATCGCTGAGAAGCGCTGAGCACCTCCAAAACCTGTTCTGCATTAATCTCTGTGCCTACTGATGGATTTCAGTGCCCCGGGCTTCAACTGATCAAGGGTCTGTCAATACTTCCCTGGAAACAGCCTCCCGTCCTGCAGCACAAGGGTTCATTTGAAAGACCTTGTGCTGATTGCTAACATGTGTCCTCGCTTACAATATTTTATTTCATGGTAATATTCAGATGCAGTTATGATTTTAAAACCCTGTAGCGGTGGATTTGAATCGATAAACAGACTAAGCATAGTTAAAAGTCCCACTGGGAAGTCTTAAAAAGACTAATTTTTGAATATGCAAACACTTTCATGTCACTCAATCCTGATAAACTCCAGTTGCAGGAGCCCACAAGATGAAGGCAATCTGATACCAAACAAAGCCACAAACTGCAAGAATAGTAACTTAGAAAGGATTTATACTGAGGAATTTACCCTGTGCCGGTTTTCTTTCAAACACACTGCTGCTTGGGCTCTCCTTTTCCAAAGACCTTGTATATTGTTCTTTTGTGACCACTTTACTCTTCTATAGTAGTTTTTGACATATGCATTAAACTACCCTACGTATTCCCATCTTTTCTGCACTAAGTGGCGTAGGTAGAAGAAAAGGAAACTCTATTTCTCCTGACATACACAAATTCACACACATAAAAATACTGTTACAGCTGAAAGAAAGAATTTGCTGTTTGATTTGTTTGCATTTAAAAGCTTACAACAACTAAAAATACACCTTGCCTGGTACTACTAAAGATGTGTTAGTGGCAATGCACAAGATTTGCAAAATTATTTCACTCTAGCTTAATGCTGCAATCAGAAGTAAAAAGACCATCAGTAGCTTGAAAGGGTATAGGGTGATTCCAGACATAACCTTCACTAAGAATGCAGGCCAACAGGGAGCATTTGGAGCAACCACTCCTCAGAGAGATGTATTATTAAAGTCAGGACACAAGACCAGTTTGGCTATTGACAGCCAGGGTGTGTGTCCTACATACTGCTGTGCACGGTGGGGGTCACACCCTGACCCAGCTGCACACTTGGATTGGGCAGCTCTTCCAGTGTTCTCATCCTTGCCCTTGCTGTCATATTATTCTAAGTATTATGGATGATAAACCAAGGGCTGCTAAGTTCTGACTGAGCCTTCCTCTAGCATTAAACTGACTTCACTGAGATCAGGGGAGAAAAAAATCAGACCTACACCATCAGATAATGTGGCAAGAGGCAGGGGATGGCACAGATATGGCAAGACACGGCAGCTTCCCCTCAGCGTGAGAGATGCTAGAAAGCCCCACAACCCAAGCAGCCACTAGGAGAGGGGATGTGCCTCCAGCATCTCTTCAGGGCAGGAGACAGGACTGATTGCAAAGCTTAAGATCACAGAGTCCCTGTCAGTACATCCGTCCCTGGATGTTGGCAGATTAAAAAATATGGCCACACAGGTCTGCAGGTTAAATGGAAAGATTTTAAGTGCCCCAGACTGAAAGAGTGGGGTGGGTTTGCTCCTTTGAAATCTGTATGTTTAAATTTTACTTCCTCTCTCATTAGCCTGATTTGAGACCACCACCACAGTGCTATTTTCTCATTTGGCCAAATGCACATAGACCATTTCCAGAAATGGCTTTTGTCCTTGAGAACAGACACAGCATCTTTTCATGCTACCTGCAGCTCACAGAGATCACACAGAGCTTTGGAAGCAACTCAAGCCAACAGGTTAAAAGCAGTCTAAGGAGCCAAGTCTCAGCAAAGAATTACCCAGCACTGACTCTGAGGACATTCTGAGCTCACTGGTGACCATCAACAAATCAGCAGGAATGTGGTCAAACCAAGAGTACTGACAAAACTAAAATCTCCATTATTGTGCTCTGTTGAGGAAAACTGAGGCAGAAAGTTTAACTAAAATGACTTCCTGGTGATTTATGGCCAAAGCTTATAGACTCTGGTCAAAGAAAAAAAGTCTGCTCAAGGTTTTAGCTCAGTTTTGTCATTTGCTTAAAAAAAAATAAACAAGTGATTGAATGCAAATAGTTGACAGTGAAAGAAGAAGGTTGATCTCTTCAGTCTCTCAAACTTGCACAAGAGTCCAACAGAGCTACAGGATGCAAAAACGCAAACTTGTGTTTTTAGTGGTTTAAATACATTAACCCAAATAATGACTCATTTTCTCCTTGATTACTGAAAGATGATTATGCACATTATTTTGCGAATCTGCAACAATAAAAGACTATGATGATATTTTAGAGAACATGAAACAACTATCCTTGCCCAAAACTTCTTATTTAAAAAATAAGGGCTTTTTCTCCGGAAAATTACTTCCTCTCTTAAAAAAACAAAATGTTCCACCTGGAAAGATAACCTTATGGTCAGCAGAAGGATGTGTGAAGGATACTGGAGCGAGGACCAGTACCTGTAAGAACACTGATAAAAAGACTGAGCTCAGGTACTTGAATGTGAACATAGCAAAGGTGCAGGCCCCACAAAAGTAGTGGGTTGCCACCTGAAAGCACAACTCCTGCCAGGCAGTTTCTGGATCATGGTACAAGAGGTGGTATCTCAAAATAGTGCTCAGTCAAAAGAAAATTATATCCAAGATGCCTGATTAGCAAACACACTAATAGAGGTCAGCCTTTTCTTCCTGAATGAAACAAGCTAGCAAAGGCCACCAGTAGTGCTAAGAAAAAGGATTTCTTAAGAGCAAAGAAGCAGAAATATGGGAAAGCTCAATCCACACCTACACTATGGTGAAGTTTCTCAGCCATGGTTGAGGCACAGAAGGCACATATAAATCCAGTGTAAAAGCAGATGTTGGAAAGCAAAAAGAGGATCAAAGTTCATATTAACAAATTGCAAAAGTCAAAAAGTCAAACCGGTACTTTTTGATGCAAGGCAGGTAACAGGAAAACAAGTATTGATTGAGCAAGTAAAGTGCAAAATACGAGACTGAAAGGAATTTTCCCTGAATAACATGAAAACTCACGGCCCAAAATAATCAAAATGCATCAGATACAGGAGATCTGGAGATCTCCGAGTTTGAGTCTGGACAGGCTGTTCAGGGGAAGAGAGAAGGATACCCCGTTTCGTGGGTCACCCAGCACACTATGGACAAATTAATCTGGATACATGGTAGAGAGGTTTCCAAAACTAAGAGCAAGGCGTTCGGCTTTTACCTCTTCAAAAAGAGAAGAAAATAGAAATGCCTTCCTGACATGCAAGTACTCTGAGAGCTGGAAGAGGCAGGCACCATATGAGGAGATATCAGTGAGACTCAGAGGTGGGGGAAATCATAGAGGAAAATAACCATTTAAGAGCAGTTGCTCCTAAGACAGAGGGGCAGCTCTTCCCTTCCTGGAGGACTTTGCAACATCTGTGTACAGCAGCAACAGCTGCTGCCTTTGTCAGGGAAAAGGGATGCCGGAGCGCAGGAAACCCAGACAATGCGCTACCAACAGCTCCTTGCCACCACTGTTCAACCATTTCTCCAGCAGCTCTCAGCCTGCTGGAACTGAAGGCATAGCTGTTGCATCACACTGTAACCAAACAGATACGGATTTTTACACAGTCTTCTTTATATATCTTTAAAGAGAGTGTTTCTGGAATGCTTATGGCAAATCCATTCTAGTAATGAGACTGGAAGATAAGCTATTTGCTCCTTCACTCATAGTAAGTTTAATTCATGGGAAAATTGTTGCAACTTGATACACTGTCAGTCTTAACACAATACATCTTTGTAGCCCCAGACCCCCTCAAGGACTGAAAGCTGTTCAGAATGCCACAGCAGGACCCTTATAGGGTGAATGGAGAATCCTACTTAGTTGACCTGCAGGCACAGCCCTGATGGACAGGTAGGTTTGCCCAAGGGAAACCAAATTTTGGGGTAGAGACTTCAGGAGGAGCCTCCCATTGGGCACAACTAAATTCTGGAGGGATGGGAGAGGCTGCAGCCCCCATGCCTACCTGCCTCTCCCCCTCCTGGGGTAGCACAGCCGCAGGGGTTCCTGGCATTCAGACCATCTTTTCCCAGCAGTTTCCAGGCTAATGAGTCTTAAACAAAAGATTCAGCTGCCCAAAGGCTGGTGGCTAAAATGGAGCCATCAGCAGCCTAAATATTCACCAGGCTCCTTTTATAGTCAGCAGAGATTGAGTAAATATCGTCAGGGGAATTCAGGGAGTGATTCATCTTGACCCAGACAGAAGTGTCCAAAAGCATGTACAAAAAGCAAAGTGCTTGCCAAGAGGGCAGGCCAGCAGAAATGATGCTTGTCCTCACAGCCTCTACGCAACTTGTGTAGGTATTGCATAAAGACGTAATTAGGTTTCTTCTCAGACTTCTGTTTAATTTTGCAAAGAGAGCCCCAGCAGCTAAACTGCGTAAAACAGATGTAGGAACCCTTCACGTCCAGGCTGCATTCCCGACTTTGAAAAGGGAGATGGAACACACTTCAGCATGCAGACTCTGCAGACAGGGTACACACAAGGCTCTGCCCTGCTGACAGAGCCCTGCAACTGCACCAGGGGGTTGTGTAAGGTCTAGGAAGCTATGGCACAGACAGGCATCACTTCAGTTTTTTAGGAAGCTCATAGTAACCTAGGAAAAAAAAAGGAGTGGGAAATCATAGAATTGTTGAGGATGGAGAAGCTCTCTAAGATGCACAGAGTCCAACCATTAACCCAGAACCACCACAGTTATCACTAAATCATGTCTCTAAGTGCCACAAAGACAGTTTCTAAACTTTTTGTGGCAATGTAGATTCCACTGCTTCCCTAGGCAGCCCATTCCAATGACTGACCACCCTTGCAGCAAACAAATTTTTCCTAATGTGCAATCTAAACCTCCTCTGGCCATTTCCTCTTGTCCTGTCACATGCTACCTGGGAGAAAAGACAGACCCCTACCTTTATAAAACCTAATTTTAGAGAGCAATAAGATCCCCCTTGGTCTCCTCCAGACTAAACACTCCCAGCTCCCTCAGCTGCTTCTCGTTAGGCTCATGCTCCAGACCCTTTCCCAGTTCCGCTGCCCTTCTCTGGACACCCTCCAGCACCTCAGTGTCTGTCTTGTAGGGAAGGGCCCAGAACTGGACACAGCTCTCGAAGTGCAGCCTCACCAGTGCCCAGTACAGGGGGACAATCCCTGCCCTGTCCTGATGGTCACACTGTTGCTAACTCTGGCCAGGATGCCATTGGCCTTCTTGGCCACCTGGGCAAATGCTGGCTCATGTTCAGCTGCTGTCTCCCAGCATCCCAGGCAGCTTTCCAGCCACTCAAATTCTACATAGGATCTTTCCCCATCAGAATCTATTGCCTTTTGTTTGTTTTTTTTTTTTCAATGTCTTTCTTTATTGAACATACCTAGCTATAGTGCCAGACACTTTTAGATTTGGCAATGAAGACTGCAGCCTATCTCACTTTACAATGTGTCTTGGGTATTCTGGGGAAGATTAGAGGGGATTTTTTATGTAGGTTTACAAATGCAGCCTGGAAGACCTGACAGAAGAGCCCTTTGCCTTTCTCCACTGGTGAAGTCCAGCACTGACTTCACCCAAGAAGAGCCATCACTCACAGCACCTCTCCAACTCTCCTCCAGGCAAGTCAGGTGAAAAAAGGGGATTTTCCAACCTCACTGTGTGAACACAAAGAGAGTAGAAAAACACTCTAAAAGTTAAGAATGGGCAGAGAAATGAGTAAGAGATGGAGCAGCCAGGGAGTGACTAAGAACTACTTCACAAGTAATCAGGCTGAAGCTGCTGGACATGGAGGCTGGGGCCCAGGCCACCTAAAAGTCATCAAAACCGTGCTCTTTTGAGATGCTTCAGCTATGCAAAAGCGTAGGCTGAGCATCCTCTGCAGAGATTGAAGCAGGGAGGTGTAGAAACAGAAAGAAAAAGGCTGGGAGCCAAACTGGGGTGCAGCGGGTGTGGAAGGAGGGAGGATAAGGCACTTTGCTACATGTCAAGTTAGGAATGTGGCTCACAAGGCCTGTTGTTTGGGTTTAGAGTTGCACAAGAGCTTACGAAGCTCAGATCAACACCCCCTCCAAAAAAAGGCCAACAAAACATGCAATATGTAAATAACTGCCAACTGTGTTGCCACAGAATGCCCAGCTAAGAGGGGGTTCACTTGAGCTAGCAGCTCTTCAAGGAGAAAACAGTCTCTTCACCAAAGATGCAACATGAGGACATTTTCCATTACTCAAAAGAAAAATAATCCCAAACCAAAAAACATCAACAAAACAGGAAAAAATAAAAGGAAAATAAATAGATAAAAAAGTACTTGACCATAAATATGGAGCAGCCACAGCATGGCTGAAGTGAGCAGCAGTGGAGACTGTGCAGATCAAAGCTCAGCTTCAAGTTGGAAAAGCAATGCCCCCATCTCCAAGGCACGGAGGAGATGGCAGGGTACAAGGAGCTCCTGTTGCTGGACTAATATCTGAAAACAAATTATGTCATTTGAAAATACAAGCTCTGTATGCTTCACCAAGAAGAACGACAGCTACAAATACAACTTAAATGTTTTTCTTCTCCCTTTCTGTTTTTTGTTGCCCAGTGTATGTAGGAAAAGGAGTGAGGCCAGCTGGACAGGACAAGAAACCTGTGTCCAGACAGTGTATCCATGCTCACAGAGAAAAGCTTCACCAAACCTTTCCAGACCCTGTCTTACAATTTGCTAACACCAGTCTTTGGGAACACTTATTCACTTCCATACAGTTCTCATGCTCACTTAGAAAAAGAAAAAAAAAAAATAAAAATGAACTAGTTAATTTTTTTTCTACCCGTCTCCCATAAACATTCAAATTACTTCCTCTAACAGACAGAACTGCTTCCACACAACCAATAGTGGGTTTCAGTTGCATGTGGTACTATCTGTGTAGGCGGGAAGAGTTCAGCAAAAGGTGGCAACATCATGCACAGCCTGTCTGATGTATGGAAAGCTATACATCCCTGAAAAGCCATAAGGCAGCTTCCCTTTGCTCAGCTGAATCAGCATCCAAATTTCATTTAGATGAATGAGGCAACGGCACAGGCGGGGTGTATCACTTCAGATTTCAGGACAGAATGACATCTGGATAAAGCCATCCTGGATTAGTCTGCTACCAGGCAGATTGCAGCACAGATACCTTGCATGATGGGACACTGATAACGGCATGATCTTGGCATACTGCATGGGAAGCCAGCTAGTGCCCTGTTTGCACAGGAGATGGAAGGAATAATCCTGCCTCACTCTGAAAATTACATTCCGTATCCTAACTAAAGAGAAAGAATGAAGCCTCACACTAATATTATTATTAGGTTCTTGGATGCACTCACTCGAAAAAACAAAACAGTTGCACTAGAAGATACACATTCACTGTGCTGATCACTCATTTGCAATCCTGCTTCCATACCACAAATAACCACTTTGTGCCTGCTGGGCTGTGCTATCTGCACAGCTATACACATATATGCTAATACACCTGCAAAGGCATGGCAGGTGAGCATCCCAAATCCTCCTGTCAAATGAATGGAATACAGAAGAGGTATCTGAGAAACAAAATATATTTAAAAAGCACCAAAAATTGGACAGAACTGAAGTGTTTGGCCATATCAGAAACATAATTTCCCAAATGGCCAGGTTCATTCCAAAACAGACGCTGAGCAAAACCAGCCACTGACTTCGACACAGGCATGTGTCAAAAAGCAGAAGATAGCCACATTGTTCTTCACATGCAAGAACCTCTATTTATTATTTTATTATTATTTTAATGCAGAAGCAGTTGTCCCAGTGCTTATTATTTGGCTGAATGAGCTGAAGTGAGACTCCCCGGGCAGCTGCTGACATAATGAATGATTGTGTGGTGAAGCCCAGAATGTGAATGATGAAGAATTTTGAAAGGCTCTGGAATTTGTGAATAACAAAAGTAGCTACAGTCCCCAAAATCTCACCATTTGTTCTCAGTAACAAAGGAGGACTCAAAGGCCTTTGTTTAACAAAATGATTCAAAAACAGGATACGGAAGGAATTAGGGGTTATCTCTGCTGGCATAATACAGCAAGCAAATTGTGTCCCCAAGTAGGAAGAGTTATGAATGCGTCCTGTCGAACATATTGTTAACTGAATTACTACAGTACTGTTTCTTTTATCCCTTTTCCAGCACTGTTACCGTGTCTCCTGTGTCAGTAGTTCTCAAGCTAGGGCCTTTCAGCCCAGACTCTGCAAAAGGGGAGCTGCTTATTCCACAGGAGACTTTGGTCCTCCAGTGTGCAAAGGGGAAGGATCTGACCATACAACCCCATTCCTCTCCAGGCTTCCATCACGATGCTTTGGCATATCTCTTCACCAGTATTAAAAATACTGTACTTCTGCATCAGTATTAAAAATAAGCACAGTTGTAATTATCTTAAAAAAATATTAAATATGAATTAAAAAAAAAAGAACACCACAACAATCCAAGCATCACAACCTTATTAATGGTCTTCAGTTTGGGACAAGAGCTTGATGTTGCAAGGCACTGGATGGGGATTGGAAAAAGCCATGCTCCAAAGCAGCTTCCTTTCCCCTCAAGGGGGAACAAGCATTCCAGTTTTGGAGCACTCACTGTGGGGATTACCTACGAGCTCTTGGTGAAAGACAATTGAACCTGATGAAGATTCATGCCACACTGACAAGCGCTATCCAAACAAATATAAATTCAATTAACAGACTCTGTTATGTGAGCAATAAACTGAGAAGTTTTCTGGATCAAGGAGTGGAAAGCCAGCTCACCCGTGAAGGTTGTCAGGCATGAGAAATTAAGACAGCAGATACGATGCTGAAACCAAAGGCGGGCACCATAAATCAGAAGGACGGCGCTCCTGGGCAAGGGGAGGAGGAACCAACACCCACTGAGGGACAGATCCAGCTCTGCATCCCCCTCCTCATGTGTGGGACCATCAGCTGAGGGGCTGGCAAGGGTTTAATCTCCTGCAGGCTCCACTGTCCACTGGATGAGCTCTGCCAAAACCCTGGCCATGACACACACTAATAGGGATAACATCAAGGACCCCTGCACAGGATAATTACGCTGGTTATCTTTCCTTGCATTTGGCATTCATTTTATTAAACCATGCATTTCCTACTGCAGCAGCCAAAGTCAATAGTACCTGTGGTGTCTCTTTTGCCATTTGCTATAATGCTGTAGCTGCAAGCAGTGCAATAAAACCTGCTTGTGCTACCCTGACTGCCTCCAGTCAATTCAAATTTGGCAATCCTCTCAAAGGAACCAGGCTTTCACCTTGGGATTCTACTCAGACCTGCAAGAAGAAGTCGCCCTGACATTAATTTTTACAGGTGCCTCATCATCTCATCCTGTCTCTCCAAGGAAACACTGAATAGACAACAATTAAAATGTAGCAGAAACCTATGGCTAAAGTGCATCTTCAGTTCCTGGCCTCCTTCAGTCCCCTGGGCAGTACTTGGAGAAGAGGGATTCATCAGCATATTACTAAAGACTTCAGTGCACCTTTGCTGACACTGGGTGCTAAGTATAATTGCTGAAAATTAATTTTTTTTAATGAATGGTGAAATCAGTACTAAATATTCCAATTCTAGGAGCTGCACCAGAATTTAAAAAAAAATTTAAACCATGTGATTCATGGTAAAAAAGATAACAAGACATGACAGCCACATTGAGAAGTTGCCTAGAGAACATAAGGTGAAGAAAATCTGCTATCAAATTGTCACGCCCAACATGAAATAAAGCCCCTACAAAACAATGCAGGGCTGAAGAGGCTGGAGATGTATGTTTTCTGAGTAGTGACGTCTCCTGAAATACGGTTTAACACCTGTTATTAATCCTGCTGCCTTGGCACATTTACACCATTACTTCTTCCGTCTCAGCTACAAATTCAAAGGATCACACCTGAGCCTGACATTAACCCACAGAAGCATCGTAGTCAGAGTTAACCCATCCTGCACACTCAAAGGGAAGCCAGCTATCTAATTCCATTCTCTTTAAGAAAACTCCTAATTCCAGCCCCAGACCTATCATTCCTCCCTGTCAACCCCACTTTAGCCTTTTGCCTTCACCAATGGTAATTTCTGGCAGTGGTAATCTATGGCACCAACGGTAATGGCGTGGCAGTGACTGTATTTTAGCTGCTCATTTCCATTCTCTTAATGCATTAAGCCTCCAAAAAGGCAGTGGAGAAACCAAGTTTTCACTATTTGCTTTCTAAAATTGCCAGAATGGTAAATAAGCACACCAGAAATACTGAAGATACAAGAACCTGACAGGAAGTAAACCACTAAAACATGGGACAAGATGCCCCCAAACTGAGCTGATCCTCCCAGCTAAAAATTCTCCATCTATTACTGATTTTTTGCACTGGGCATCACTTGCTCCACACCACCTTTTTAAGCTCCTGCCATCTACCAAATTTAAGCAGAGATTTCAATGTGCTGAAGCAAAAACATCTCTCTTGGTTCTGCCACATCGAAACCTAATAGGTCATCCAACAAGAATTATCACAACCTTCAAACCGTGACCATGTTCAAAGCCCTGACATCCTCCAAAGAGATGCTGTTTAGGAAGAAAGCAGCAGAGCCACACACTCTTGGGAAGAGGGTCTGCTCTTTCCATGTCAGCACCTTCAGCATCCCACCTGCATAGTGGCACCAACAAGAAGCTGGAGTGCCTGTCCCAAAGAGCATCCCATCAACAAGACACAGAGGAAGGTAACAGAGCCAGCAGCAGCTTGGGGAAAAATCAAGCAGAGTTGAGTGCTGGTGACAGCAGTGCATCCTTGGGCAGGAATGTCATGTGCCTCTTTTCCCAGCATCACCCTGCCAACATACAAAAACTGGGTCTAGCCCCCGAATTTTTCAGCTGCTTCTGATCTCAGTGAACATTAGTGTCCGGACAATAGGCTTAGCCCCTATGCCCCACTGCTGTGCCCTGTGAATGACCTTTAATTGGCAAAGGTCACAACGGGAGACAAGGGACAATTCAGAGCCGCTCCTGCAGACCATGTCACTTCTTATTTACTC
>WAAG01040713.1:1217-13284 GCA_013390105.1 Tichodroma muraria
TGCTGCTCCTGAGTTCTGATCACTCATAGCCCACTGGGCTGATCACACAAAGCTCACAGGGAGTATGCTCTGTATCATCCCCTCCAGCTGCCAGTAACAACTGCCTGTAATTTGACTTGATAAATACAATAGATATGAGCATTTAATTCAAAATGACAATTCGAGGTTTCAAAGCAGTTCACCTGCTCTGCAACACTTTAAAGATCTCCCAAAAGCAATCTTTTGTATGTGCTTGAAATCTGCCTCTGCCACTACTCAGATATATTTATAGACTACTAGTGGGCTGCCTATGAAAATTCTCATCCCACAGTTTTTCCTTAAGGTTGGTGAAAGCTTCTATGTTTCACGAAGGTTAAGCTACAAAGAGAGAGGATAGGATTGTAAATGCCTGCTAAGACCCTGAATCTGTGATCTCAGTAAAGCGTTCACTGTGCACTGTAGAAGCACAGTTCTGTATTGCTCATGTAGAATCAAAAGGTTGCTTCACTTTCCTTGATCCTTGCAGTATATCCACCTATGCCTCTTTTAAATCCCTCCTGCAGATTATCTTCTGTGGATTTCCACTACTGTCCAAAAAAAAAAATAAAATAAGGAAAAGTCTTGGTTCCCCCTATTTTCCTGCCCCCCTCTTCCCAGTGTGCAAGCATGCCCAAGATGAATCACTGCATAATTATATTCCTATTGCTTGTATCCTTCCGTTGGCTCTCCCTTTCCGCTCGTTTCATGCTTACTTGCCAATCAAGCCTATCATTTGGGGTCTAATTATTTGCTGGGGTTCATTAGCCAAAGGGAAGATCTTCAGCAGCAGTCTAGGGGACACCTGACAGCCTCCAGCCCTCATCACAATCTCAGGGGCAGGATTTACATGGTCTTACAGGTACAACATACCTTACTTTGCCTTGAAACATTGAGCCCTGCTTTAGGCTCCTAGCAAATGTTGGGCTTTGAAGTGGTATCTGGGGTGAGGGAATAGTTTGCATGACTTTCCAGCTGGGCACAGAGGGGCATGAGCTGTGGGTATGCTGGCTTTCAAGGGCAATGATGGGTGCCAGGGACATGCTTATACTGTGGATAAGGACAGGGAAGGAGCTCAGGTAGGCAAACACCTAGTAAATGAGGTGAGGGATTGATGGAGGGATTTGGGGCTTCACATTGATGCTGCATTTTCTGCAGACATGCTGCCGTGGTTCCTGGGGTGGTAGTTCCCCTGGGAGGACAGCCATGTGTACACGTGGGAAGCAGGGAAGGTCTGCATTCTTTGAAAGCTTAATACAAGCATGCCCTAAAATATGCTGGTCAAGATTATACATCAAGTTAAGAAACCAGGGTTGGACACTCATGCAGCTAGAGGCCTGACCAGGTGGACTTGATCCTTATCTTCTCTTTTTGTCAATGAGTTACTTCGATTGCAGCTCTCAGAGGAAGCACAAGTATGTCAGGAGCCTGATGTGACTGGGCATTGTTTTGATGCCTTCCTTCAAACCTCACAGCCTGTAGTGGTAATAAGGGCATTCCTGCAGTGTTAACAAACATCCTGCAGCACAGGCAGGTGCTCAGGAATACAGAAATACTTACTCCCTCTGGTTTTCAAACATACTTAGTACTCCTGAGTTGCCATTCCTGCAGAGCTGTGTAGAGCCACCAGCCCCATCCAGCATCCCTGTTTTCAGGAGAGGCCAGGTTACCTGGTGGGAGCAGGGACCTTTTTCTGTCCCTGCTCTAGCTGTACATTACCTTTGGGGAGTCACTGTTTTGTGTTGCTGGTTTCAGTCTTCACTGTTGCACTGCTCTGTTTTGTTCTGTCTTTGGGCTTTGTGGTTGCAAAGCACTGGACTTCTCAGACTGCAGTTAGAGCTGCTGCTTTTCTCTGTCCACTTCCTCTCAATTTCAGCTGAATGTGTACTGCTTATCTCCTAGCACTTCAAGAAACATTTTTTCAGGTTTATTAGCATTTTAAGTTTTTATAACTGTAAGGTCTTTCTTCCATCCTCAAGTCACCATGCAACACCAGTGCCTCAGCCAACACCACAACCAGCCTTTTTATGGAGAAGGGTTCTCCTCTGTTGACTGGAGAGGAGGAATGTTACTTTGCCCTTGGCCCAAGGCTGTTTCCAGTAAAGAAGGTCTTCCCTCCAGAAGACAAAGGCAGGGCAGAGAAAGAAAGCAATGCTGAGTTCTTCCTGTGCTGCTGTGTCTGCTGCAGCACCCAGCAGAGCTGGCCAGCTGAGAGCAGAGTGTCCCATCCTCTGCAGCACATGCTCTCTCTAAGGTGTGCTGGGCACAGTCCTCCCCCAGCTCCACCCTGGGCAGCACACGATTTTCCCAAAAATATACAATACAGTTCTTAATGCCTAATCTTATTCTGAGAACACTTTCCAGCTTTTCACTGGAAAGATGATTAATACTGTGTTGCCCAGCCAGTCACACTATCCACAGTAGAGCTATAAATAAATACCACCCAGCAGTTGCATACAGCAAGACCTATTTTATTATTTTCCATTCATAGTAAAAAACATGACAAGGAACTGCTGGTTAGAGAAGAGGCTGAGTAACAGCTGTAGTTTAGTAGGCACCTTAGTCTTTCATCCTTCAATATCCAGAGGACAAAGAAATCCCACGCTTATTTTTGTATAAGTTTTGCTGTTCTCTACTTACAAAGGTTATTTGTCCCATCCATATGGGCTGACCCATACATGATTAAGTGTGCAATGTACTTCACATGGCCCTAGGAAGGAAGGCTTTTTCTTTTCAAAATTAGGTGAAAGCCATCTACCAGGATTGCTTTGTACAATGGAAAATTGGTTTCTTAGCCAAATGCAAACAACTGCTATGGTTGCCATGGTTCCCTTATTTCTTATAAAGCAGAAGTCCCTTCCAATGTTGGGCAAGCAGTTTTGGTAAAAAAAAAAAAAATAAAAAAAATCGAAAATACCCCTGTATTTGAGATTAAAAATGTCAACTGAAAAATGAAGCCCCTTGCAAGAATGGTTTCCAGTGACATTTTACTGCTTTTTAGATTTGGAATTTTATTTTTTTTTAAAAAAAAGCCCATCATGAAACCTGTTAAACTGCAGGATCTAGAAATTCCCACCCAGAACTATTTTTCAGCTAGCTTTATTAATGACCCCGCCTCAGCTATTCAGCTGTGAGTCATTCCAGAGGGTGGGCGAGTGGGAGGAGGGACGCGGGAGGGGCAAGGGGCTGGCGCCTCTCCCGCGTGGGATGGAAGGGGTGAGGGGGAGGTGGTGCGGCTGCCTCCCTGCAGACGGGGGGTGATCCAGTCTCGGGCTGTGCTCCAGGTCCGTGTGGCACTGGGGACACAGCTCCGGCCTGCCACAGAGCTGCCTTGTGCAGCCTGGGGAGGCTGCGCCCGGCGTGCGGGCTCCTCTGGCATCAGCCCCTCGGTGCGACTGTAAAGCCTTTCAGGGGAAACACGGTTTCTCTTTTACTGTCAGCGTGTGGACTAGAACACGGGAAAGGAGCTGCTGTTATGCGAACACTTCTAATTATATGGGCTTTGTTTTCACACAGCTGCTAGTTTTCTGAAACATATTAGGAAAAAAAAATATCTGCCATGACTGTATTACTCACCAAAGCCTAGATTTTTATCAAACTGTGCACAATAAACTTGCAGAAGCTACATAATTTGTTGGAAAAAAGTTCAATGCACTAATAAGATGTTTCACAGGATTAATTTCTTTGTTTGTTCTACAAAAACCTAGACACAGTTTAAAATGAAATCCTTCCAATCTCTTGCACAGAAATTGTTTTATAATCTTTTTGGGGGATACTTTCTCGAGCTCACTAAGGTGCTTGCTTAGTGATTAAATGAAAGGATTAAATTGGTCCCAGTAAAGACATACTTTCTTAAAATCAGCCTATGTCAGTTTCTCTTCAAATTGTAGTCTTTATGATTTTGCCATAAGAAGTCAAACACAGAGCTAATTATGACACTGTTGAGGGGAAAAATATTAGAACCAAGGTAAGGATTTACAAAACTAAAATAAAAGATAATATTATCTTGGTCTTGTTAAAACCTTTGAATGATGGCTACATAATGAATTGCTGAATTGTCTTTGCTAGAAGCTCCTTCTTGCTTGCTTTCTGTGAAAGAGGATAATTTTTTGCATTACGCCAAACAAAATGTACAGCAGCCATGAGCAAAAAATGGAAATGTTAAGAAAACATGAGAAAGCAGGCTTATAGAGAAATATCCTAATGACTCAATAATCACTTACTCAGGTGTATGGTCCCCTATTTTGAGATTGGGGGAGATGAAGGCTACTAGTACCTGTCGTTGAAAAATCACGGCTATGTCTCTCACGATTTGTAAGACTGTTAAAAGTCATGGGCTTGGAGCTGGAGGGGAAGAGGATTTCTCTCCTAGGCACTCACACTTCTCTGGTTTCCTCCCTTTGCTTTAACATAAAGCACTGGAAGTGTTCACTGGTGCAGGTGAGGGCACTGCCAAGCAAGCCCTCAGGAAGGACAGTGCTTTCACAGGGATAAGTGCCTGGGATGTGATACTCTGGTGTCATGCACAGCAGGTAATGTCCTCATGTAACTGCTCTTGGTTAGGGTTTCTGTGGCACTGTTACAAGGGTTGCAAATACTTTAGGCTGCAGTTCCAGTCATCAAGGAGCAAGGGCATCTTCAGGTGGTCCAACCAAAGAACTTGATGCAGCAAACCCTACAGCTCCAAAACTTTATCCTCCTCTTAAGCCCAGCCTGCTGGCTGTTTTTGTGAGATTTCTGATGCTGGCTGTTCAGTAAATGCCATCTACCAGAAGAGGAGGCATGATCATGAACAGGGACTTTCTCCCTTATCAGCAGGGAGAGAACAGACCCTGCCTAGCTGGATCCCAGAGAGCACCCAGTGACTCTCCAAAGACTCTGCAGTGGCTGCTGAAGACTTTCACTTTCTGTGAGGCTGCAATTTGAAAAGTCCTCTCATCTGCAGTGGAACTGGTCAGATTTAGAGTAGAAGATGTTGTCACCCTGACTTTTCTTCTCTTCCCCAGCTGGCAAGTCGCGAAATGGAAGATAAGAAATACATATCTCTGGATGAACACGAATTAATGCTAATTTCTGAATGTGAGAAAGCCCTCAGTAATAAGACCACTTGAAGGCCACTGAAAGGACATCCACCTGGGCTTGGAAGTCCACGTAAAGTATCAAGTCAGGCTACCAAAGTGAACTCCTCATGGGACAAAAAACATGCCCGGTGCCCACCTTGTTCCCTGTACACCTGGGACAGTTCAGTGGCTTGTTTTCCCATCGAGGAGCTCCTTTCCCTGGAAGGCAGGGCAGAACTCTGAACCTTTAGTAGTAAGCAAAGAATGTGTGCAAGTGGAAAAAAAATGTGATGTGGAAAAAATCATAACCCAAGCACTTAACTCATTTGTCTGAAGCATTGCAACAGTCAAACAAGCAAAATTTTCTGAAAATATTCCCAAGTGCAGGCCCAGAAATTTTTTTGTGAGGCCACCTTTAAATTTAAAACCATTAAGTCCAGCAAAAGGAAAATTCTGAGTGGTTCTTTTCTGTTTTTTTTACAGAGGCAAATAGTCTCTACAACACAAAACCTCAGCTGAGTTTAAAAATCCACCAGTTGTTCAGACATTTTTCTGAGCTATTTGTATATGCCTGAGGGTGTGAGGCTAAATTATTACCCAAGGCAAAATGCTGGTAAGTGTTACTTGTAGAAAAATGCATCACTTGCATGTTTCCCACACTTGTAACTGGAGGTTGCATGTCCTTCCTTCTTTGAAGGTGGGAACAAGGATGCATATCTTGTTCTTTTTTAGAATGCTGGTTTCATTCAGATTGGAAAAGAACCAGGAGTAGGGCTGGACTGAGCACTTATGCTAAGAGCATCTGTACATAGCAAATACATGAGTGACAGGTTGAGAGATAAGAAGAACAATACTGAAAAATAAATTTCCCGACTCTTTTCCTTTGTACTCCAGCCTGGTTCCGTACATGGACACACACATTTTATTGCTAAAATAGTATATTTAGTAGACTATATACAGATCAGGGTCTTCAGTGACCTAAACATTTTGCTTGACTTCACTGCTAGTCAGCCTCTATTCTTAAATATGTCGTATGTTTTCCTTCCCACCTTCTGTCTGGTCCATATATTTGTTATAGATATGTGTGAGCATACATTTCATCTGTCATGGTAGATATTTTTCGAACTATTACATACTATTAGAATTCCAGTGTTGGCATTTCAGCCATAGAGTACAGCAGTGTTTATCCTCAGCTGTAGTAAGCAAAGCACTTCAATATTTTATCCCCTATTAACCTGTATATTGCTGGTGCAGTGTTTATTCTTTAACAATAGAAATCACTGGATGTTTGGCTGATTAATTCTTGACAATATATGATGCACCTGGCCAATTTATTTTTAAATGAAAATTTTGATCCAATATTACATTAGAAACAAAACCTCTCTGTATTTTCTTTTTTAATTAATATCTCCCTTGATAATGCATTTTAAGAATTTAAACACAAAACTTCTCAGTCTGGAGGATCATAGCTTTGTATTTGATCTCAGACCATACATTATGGATTTCCAGTATGTGGAAAGTATTTAAAATGTCTGCAATAAAAATCTTTTACTGTTTTTGAAATTAAAATCAATTTTATATGCATTATGTTGCAGGGAGTTGGAATTTGTTAAGTAGGTTAAGTAGTGGGAGGCATATTATAGAAAATTATTGCATTCCATTGTAAGATAAATTAAAAAATAGAATAATTAGTAGAGATATAAAATAAGTTCTGCAATTAAATACAGAAATACACTAACGCAAAGTTATTGCTAAGTGTTGAGAAACAGATAATGCAATGTTGAATTCTGATCTGTAAGGACCATCTCCCTAACAGAAACTCTTTCTTTAGTTAATGAATCATAGGTTGCATCCCAGGTAATAGTGATAACAATCTCAGCATTTAATTCCCAATTTAAATGTTTTTTGCAGGCTTAATCCCAGACTGAGTGGTCCAGTACCAGGCTGCCATTCTGGGGCCAGGAGGAAAACAGTCACTCTATTTGTCCCTACTGCCTGTTTACACTGAAGAGGAAGAAGTCTAGGGATGCAGCAGGGAGATTTCAGGTCACCCGTGCTTGACTACAGCACCATGCAGGGTCCAAACTACCTGTTTAGGCTGTCTTTGGAGCTAGGATGTAACAGCAGGCAGTTTGCTGTGTCCCTGTGCTGGGGACAGCCGCCACTCCCTATGAGCTGTTGTGGAAGGCTGGGCAACAGCCTTGCATGTCTGCCTACATGAGACAGCATACCTCACACCAGTCTCTTTCAGACCAGCAGCCTTGCTCTGGGTTGCTCCCCACAAAGCCTGGCTATTCTGCACCCTGCTATGGGCATCTGCATACAGATTCCCCAGAGACATGTATTGGCCCTTTTTACTCTGGAAAAGTTTGCAGTTCTGGAAGAGTCTGCGATTTTGTGTTTATTTGTTTTCTTGAGAGCAGCCCTGGCTTTGTTCTTTCTCTCCTGAGAGCAGTTCTAGTTGTTGTTATTGCATGGTGTAGAATATTGCCCCTCCACACTGGCCCCTCCTGAATGGAGTTCCCAGGGGAGCTAATCTTCTCAGTGTTCAACCAATGCTACAGGCAGCTTTCTATTACAAATCAGTGCCTATTTCTCTCCTCCTCCTCCTTGCACCCCTTCAAAGTACTATCTCATGCATGCTCACATTCGAGTCTCTTCTTAATTTTGTAATGTATTGGAGACAAAACTAGTCTTACCCTCTTTGGCTTGCCAGTTTGCATGCCGAAGGGAGTAATAATGACTGGACAGCTTTGATTCACTCTCAGTTATATGCAGAATCCTTTCATAGACCCAAAAAACCACACACCAGCCTCAGCTTCTCCTATTTGCTGCCTTATTCCTGGGTTCTGCTGCCAGCTCTGCCTGGTAAAAGAGAAATTTTGTTCTCTGGATTTTCCGCCTTCACATTATTTATTGGCAGTCACTCTCTCTTGTGAGTATAGATAGCAGCCTGTCTAAGGGACATCTGAGCTTCCTCTGGGCACTAAGAAAAACCCATGGTACTAAGAAAACCATCATTATCATTGTGCAGTTTTATAGGGCTTTTTAATATATATTCTACTGGAAAATACTTAAGAAATAGAAAAGATTAAATTAACAGAGGGTAAACACTTACTTTCTTGACTTTGTAGGGGCCATATTTTCTCTCCATTAGATACAGAACCTAATATGATGAAATTTTTTCTTTAATTGCTTTCTTTGATATTCTCTATAAAGAAGGGACAGTAAAAGTATACGCACCCATTTGTGTATCTGATGCTGGTCTGACCTTGTTCGCTTGTTTTTAAGAACCCTTATGATATTCATGGAGATCCAATGATGGCTCAGTTTCCCCAGCGTTGTCAAGGAGTTTTTCACCAAGTTCCAAAAATGCGAGATTTGCTCCTCTCCCTCTGAATATTTTCTGGGGTTTGGTTTATTTTCTCTTTCCAGAATATGCTCTACTCTTCCCTCTCTTGCCTCTTTCCACCAATACAAGGTGATTTTTATTAGCTGCTGCTGTTGCAGAATACTACAACTCCTAGTAGTAATAGTAGTAGATTTATTAGTTTACTTGCCAAGAATCAAGGTGTCAGATTTTCATGATGCTCTTCCTGAGAGGAAAGTGACATCTGCAGCAGTGTGTAATTGATTATGTCACATCTTACTTTCTTGTTTTCCAGACAATTAAGAAAAAGAAGTCATTGGCTTGCAAATTTAAGATAAAGAAATTAAAACTGTCTATACTAACAGGTAATTAATTTTCCATGAAAATCTATTTTCCTGGTCTTAATGCTGCTACCTTTCTTTAGCTTTGGGAGTTTGCTACTATGTAGAATAACAAGATCATACATAGATTAGCATAATAGCAGTTGCAACAATAGTATTTTTTAATAGATCATTTAGTAGTGCTTTGATGTTTTTAACAGCCCCTAATGGTTCAACATTTGAAATGATTCTCTAAGTGCTCAGATATTAGGCCTTAAAAAGAAAAATAAATTGCTCTCATTATAGAAAAGGCACCTATTGATCCCTGTTACAGAACTGGGATGCCATCTCACCCTCTAGTTCTTCTGAATAAATAATGACCTTTGACATAATGCAGCACTGGACAGGTTAGAAATAGCAGCTAGCCTGTGAGAGAGGCTGAGATATAACAGCTTCTCAGCTAAAATGAAGCTGAGATCTGCTAGGGATGGGGTCACCTTTTCACTCAGTTCTGCCACAGGATCTAACTAGAATTAAATATATTTGATAAATGACCTGAGAGATTCTTGCTGAAGAGGTTCTTCTAATCAGAGACAAAAAGGTCTGAGATTTTGTAGAAGTCTCCAAATAGGCTAAACTCTGCAGATGTGCCTGAGGTGCCTAGGTGTGGTTTCATGATAACATGACTTTTGTGGCAGAAGTGGATTTTATTGCTTGTGCTGCAGTAGACCCAGAGCCTTTTGGTACTGGTATTTGCTTTTACAAACACTTAACCAGGGTGCCTGGAATTTCTTCCATATATTCCAGATGAGAATGAGCCTTCCTGAGCTGCTGCAAGGCAATCCAAAGAACCATCTGCCAGGGGTCTTTGTTGAACAACACCTGTTATTCTGGCCCTTCGTGTTCCTTGGTCTCTTCTGAAACCCTCCAGGTGAGGCACAGGCTATGCAGTACTACCTTGCACAGAGATTTTCAAAGTCATCTGCAGGCAACATGTTCCTTGTCCCTGTGTGCGGTGGGAGATCTCTTGGCCTCTGGAAGGGAAGTGGTCGTATTGGCACATCAGACACACAGGATAACCAGGATTTGCTGAGGTCTCCTTAGGGCAAGGGGGTTGCTGGCACAGCCGCATCTGTGCGTGTTTCTGCAGCTAGCTCAGCCCAAGCAGGTCAGATGCTGCTGCGTGGTGCTCCATCTCAAGGCATCACCATCACGTGAGCAGGGGGCCCTGCAAGCTTCCTGTAACCTCTGGGAACGTGGTCAATATGGAGAAGAAAACTTTTAGGACAAGCTCCACCTATAACATCAGAGGATTAAATACAGTGTGCATTTACACGTGTCTGCCAGGGTTACCATTTTGCTCTGATCCATGCTCCAGCTCTCTGCACAGACATGCACCAGACACACTCTGGTGGTCTCAGCCGAAAGTTTTTTGGCTTTTGCTACAAGCTATGGTGCCTGCTGTTTTCTGATATAGACCTGCAAGAAAGATGTGGTATTGATCTTTAGTGACTACCCTGCATGTCTCTGGTGTTTATGTTTTCCCTTTGGAAGCAGACGTATTTCTTTTTCTTACCAGGAAGATCCCTTTACAATGCAGAGTCTGTAAGAGCTACACTGAGATTAATCACAGCTGGCTATTATCAGAGCTAGGCAGGCTTGTGTATGCAGAGATTACGTGGTCCAGGAAAAAGAAATTAGTGAAAAACACTTTTTAGAAACAGGATCTTGGAATTTTAGAGGTGAACAAAGGCTTTTAGAAGGTGTGTAATTTCCAAGAAAATAATAAATAAATATTTTTGATTTTTAATTATTTACATGATTTATCAAATAACAGTGTCCTGTCCTTTCATTATGTAGTTGGGCATGAACTTTCATGAAAGGTGTCCATAGACCTTACAAAACTGAGACCCAAACTCAAAGCCATCCAAGAGTTCAGATGAGTCATAGGGCTCAATGTGGAATCCTGTGAGAACATGGATTTTCTATCCTAGGGAGTTTGAAATCTAGATCTCAAAATTATGCATACATATTTTATATTGGTTTCATCACCGAAATGTGTCTCCACAGCAGCAATCAAAGCCTTGGGAGATATATCTGTAAGTCAATGTTGGGAATCTTTTAAAGAGAAAACCTCCAAATGGGATATTTATATCTTCACAGGCTATCTTTAGGTGCCATTTGTCAAGTTCTTGCACAGTGTCTCCCAAACCTCCTCTTTCTGAAACAGCAATATTCCACACCTCATTTTTAAACTTTGGGAAAACATGAAAAGCTCCTAAAATAATTTTCATTCATTTCATAGAGCAATAGCATCAATGCCAGTAAAATGAAATTGAGCCATCCTGAAACTGAGCTATCCTGAAACTGAGCTTCCTCAAAGGCAATTCTGGAATGGTTTTTCACATCAGCTATGAAGCATTTGCAAGGACAGTAGGTTCCCAGTCTTACTGTTTTCTGTGAGAAGAGCAGAGCAGCACACCACGCTTGGGATCTGCTGCATGTAGGAATAATATCTCCCTGCACCACAGCATCTCCATGGGGCGGCAGAGAGTGTGTCTGAAACAACAGACAGCGTGAGCAAGAGACTGGAATTATATGTAGGGCTGACACTGAGTCTGGGAATGGAAAGGGAGACACAGCAAGGCACTGTCAAAACAGATGTAAATCAGAGAGTGCTGCAGCTGTGCATGTGTCAGGGGACAGTGCAGTTTCGTGTGGAGTGAGGAGAGAAAACCAGAGAAAAGCACATGCAAACATTTTGCACAGAAGGTATAATCCTGCTAATGAATAGGACAAGAAAGAGCAAGGCAAACTTAAGAAACATCCAGAACAGGAGTTCAATGCAAGACTAGGGACAAGGCTCTTAATCAGTGTGTTGTGATCTCAGAAAAAGGTATTTGCTGGCTCTCAAAGCTGTGAATCCAGAATGTGTTGTGTTAAGTGTCTTTGCTAATGGCAGTGAGTGGGGGCTGTAGATAAAGACAAAATAGAAAATACAAAATGGATAGGAGAGGGAGGAAGATGTGCAAAACTGTGCTATGGGTTGTTTTAAGGGAGGAAAGGGTTTTAAGGAAGGCCAGGGTTATCAGAAGAAATTTCATGCTTAGGTGGACCAAGACAGTTTGGGGTATATAAGGCCAACAAGACCTGACATAAGGATGGTAATGAGCAGGAGTGGTTAAAAGTATTCCTGTTCTTCCTGCCTCCTGAACTTGGAAGAAGAGTGGAATGCTGCCTAACTGGTGAAAACTGAAGCTAAATCAACAGAGGCTTTCAATCAGTAGTCTAATTAATTTGCT
>WAAG01040723.1:5316-35599 GCA_013390105.1 Tichodroma muraria
CGCTGCAAGGTGAGCGGGAGCTGCGCGGGTGGGGAGCGGGTCCTGCCGGCGCGCCCGGCCCGGGGACAGCCCTGCCGAACATCCTCCCGCTGCTCCCCGGCTGGGAACGCCCGGGCAGCCCCCGGCGGCGTTTGCACGCCCTGCCGGTGAGCTGGGACTCCGGCTTACCTCGGAGCGCCTTCCCCCCGCAAAGGCTGTGGGAATGGTGGTTTGTTTTAGTTTCCTCCCCAGCCCTTCAGTATAAAACGAACAGGAAGGGTCTCGGTAGCCGCTTCTGCCGGTCCTGCCGAGCCCTGGCTCCCCTCCAGCTCCCTCGTCATTGTTTGGGGAGAGTTGCTACGCGAGCCGCAGCTTTCAACGCCCTTGAGAATGAATTTGGGTTTAATTTCCTCTATATAGGTGTTCCCCCTCAAACACTACCAGGACAAGATCCGACCTTACATTCAGCTGCCATCACACAGAAACATCACCGGGGTTGTCGAAGTCATTCTCGGGGACACCAAGGCCTACGTATTCTTTGAAAAGGACTTTGGGGACATGCACTCCTACGTGAGGAGCTGCAAGAGGTTGAGGGAGGAGGAGGCTGCCCGGCTGTTCAAGCAGATTGTCTCCGCTGTAGCTCACTGCCACCAGTCAGCCATCGTACTTGGTGACCTCAAGCTCAGGAAATTTGTCTTCTCTAATGAAGAAAGGTAAGTGGCTGTCAGCAGCCAGCCCTGGGGTGAGTGGGGAGGGAGGAATGCCACATCCAGAGACACAAAAAGCGTCCCAGGGAGTGGAAACAGCCCCGTCAGCCGGGCATCACCTGCGAGGAGTCCGAGTAGGACCTCATCACGTGTGTGTAGTAGGTCACGGATCTAACCGGTACGCACTCCCTCCTAGTTAGATCTTGACTGATGAAAGGGAGGAAGCTCGCCGGGAGCTTCCTCTCATTCAGCAGAAGTTCAGTGAAACCCGCTGGCAGACAAAGAGATGATAGTTCGGATGCTCGTTAGCGCCAGAAGATGTCATGTGTGCCACTCATTCAGTGTCAAATGAATAAAAGGCAGAGAGGGAGAGGGGGGAGGCTGAGGTGTTGTGCCGGGAGGAGGACGCAGCCCGGCTGGGGAAGCAGGAGGTGTGAGGAGCTGGACCTCCGGTTCCTCGGGAGAGCAGCTTTGTGACCCACGGTGGGGCCACAGCACTTGGGAAGGCTCTCCTTGCTGAACCACTCTGCTAATGAGAGTGATGCTGCTGTGCCCTTCAAGGCTTTTATCCCTCCTCCACTGCCGTGCTTTCCATGTCCCCTATGCCCGTGGATTGTGGGCACACACAGGAGGGAATGTGGGACATGGTTAAATAATGTTTTGGGAATCCTGCGTCAAAGAAAATCACTTTAGTAAAACTTAGTCTAAAGCCTAGATTCATAGGGGAGATCATAGAATCTAGTTGTTAAATTTAGATTAGGAAAATAATTCAGTATTCCCCTGGAGAGTTCTCTCTTCTTGCAGTGCTTCACCACACGTGGCAGAGTCAGAAATACAGCAAAACTGACTCTTGACTAGCTGCTTATCCCAACGAATGTTAAAAAATTAAGTAAAAGCTGTAATGAAGTTGTGCTTAATATCATTAAAATGTAAGGTGACTGATGCAAAAGAAAAGGGATTTTTTTTGTTTTGTTCAACTGGGCTAATGATTCTTCAGGATATCTTTTATGAATGTGATAAGAAAATTAGCCAGCACTGCCCCCTGAAACAGAAACAGCCATATGTTGACATATAAAGAAAGCTATTCCTTTGAAGGAAACTATTGCAGCTTTTCCCTCCCATAAGAAGATGAAACATTTGTTGAAATGTTACGTTGCACACAGTCTCGCTCATTTGGAAATAACGTGTTGCACAGGCGATGTCATGTGCATCGCATTTGGCAAGAAGAGGGTTAAGCAATGGCCGGCGACGCGGGCTCCTGCACAGGTGCAGTTTCAGGGCTCCCGCAGCCAATCCCGGGCCCACGGTTCTCGTTGAGTCATATTTTCCGTTTGCAGAACCAATGGGTATTTGCCGAGGTCAGGCTGAGGACAGGCTGAAGCCAACATATCTACACCCCAGCAGGCTGCCAGGCAATGCAGAGCCTTTCCAGGCTGGCTGATGGCTTCCCTGCCGACGGGAGCTCCCCTTACCTTCCAAAATAGGAGGTTGGGCTGGTCCCATCTCCACCTGGAGATGGATGCAGTGATACGCTCCAAAAGACAAAAAGAATAAATTACAAACTAAATTGAAAAAAAAAACAACAAAACCAAATAAAAAGCTCAGGAAAGGCAATGATCCTCACCAGTGCAGAGGGGAGCTGGGCTTTGTGGTTTGTGGAATCACGCAGCTGGATGCTGTTTGCTCAAAGCCTGAATGGCACATAGTGGCTGTAAGGTGCCATGTCACCAATTAACCCCCTGCAGTGGCACTGCTACCTGTGTGACTTGGTGTTCCTCAAGAGTCCTCTGTGTTGTTAAAATCCTCAGTTAATAAAAATACATGAGCGTCATTGAATTCTGGCCCGATGCACACAGCAGCGCTTCCATTACACATTCCCAGGAGTCTGGGCAACTTCTCGGCTGCAAGTTGAGAGGTGTTTGCTTTCTCAGTGCCAATGTGAGAGAGAATGGGGCCATGGCAGGGGCTTGCTGTGCTTCCTCATGGCTGCGTGTTGCTATTTCTCACCTGTGCCTTCATCTCCTGCCCTCCCTAGGACTCAGCTGCGTCTAGAGAGCCTGGAAGACACACACATCATCAAAGGCGAAGATGATGCGCTCTCAGACAAGCACGGCTGCCCGGCGTACGTCAGTCCTGAGATCCTAAACACGACGGGGACTTACTCTGGAAAATCAGCCGATGTGTGGAGTTTGGGAGTGATGCTCTATACCCTGCTCGTGGGACGCTATCCCTTCCATGACTTGGACCCTAGCACTCTATTTTCCAAAATCCGGCGCGGACAGTTCTGTATTCCTGACCACGTCTCCCCCAAAGCCCGCTGCCTCATCCGCAGCCTCCTGCGGCGGGAGCCTTCTGAAAGACTCACTGCTCCAGAGATCTTGCTTCACCCTTGGTTCGAGGCAGTCTTGGAGCCTGGATATACAGACCAGGAGACGGGGACTTCAGATCAGATTGTCCCAGAATATCATGGAGACAGTGATGATATCAGTTCCTTCTTCTGCTAACCCTGAAATCTCAAAAACCTTGTTGGTTCTTACCTCCGGCATCTTTGTAGGGTTTAATTTTTCCATGTCTGCAAACTCAACAGCATCTTAAAGTGCCAGTATGGTCAGAAAAGTGACCTTGTCTAAATGAATGCCAACCTGGAGATCTCCACTCCCTAAGTGTACTCAGAGTTCCATCCTCTTGCTCTGCTAGTCGGTCCCACAGAGCCCCAGAGGACCTGTGCAGCTTTGTGAGAACTGTTTGGCTCTTCTGCCTCCGGTGTAACTGGTTGCCTCTTGGCTGCAGAGTCTTACGTCTGGCAAGGTGTGGGATGGAAAGGCAGGCAGCTCCTTCTGCTTTCCTGCAGAGGTGTGGAGCCCTGACCACGATGTGTAGGGGCAGAGGGGCACTTCTACCCAAACAAATCTGACAGAAATCGCTAAAAGGGGAAGCGACTCGGCGTGCCCCAGCAGCCGGCTCACAAAGCAGCTCTCTGACTGTAAGCACACATTAATGAGGGAAGGAGGTCTTCGCCCACCACGGCCAGCTCTCTGCTCACTGCTGCTCCTCCAGCTGATCGTGCTTTCAGAGGTGTGAAGCTCCTAGGTCCACCCGTAAGGCATATCACTGCTGTGGCTCTTTCTGAAGCAGAAACCAGTGGATCTCCCGGCCAGATGCCCTCTGATACCATTTGCTGACCAGGAAAGCATTTTAAATAGACTTAAGCCTCATGTTACCACAGTGTAGCCTATATAACTTTATGCCCTCAGTGAGCTTGTCAAGTAGCAGGTCTTGTTAGCTCCGAGTGCCAAAATGTATCTGTTTACCAAACCATAACACTATTGGCTGGGGCACCTTCCCCTGGGAAAGGATAAGGGGTGTCTTGTACAGTACCTGTAAACATGGCCATGTTTTTCAACCAGCTCAACCACATCACCTCCTCTTTCCCCCTCCACCCCCCAAAAAGTTAGTCTTAAGAGTAAAATCTCCCTACACCCTTAGTTGATTATTCAGGTATGCTGTTTGCCTCCAGCCTCCCCTTTTTTTTTTTTTTTAATTTTTATTTTCTTTCATTTTGCATGATTATTTATAGTCTTTCCAATATGTGTGGATAATGAATATATATGAATCATTAGCTTCCTGGGTTGGGGGTAAGTAAAGCTTAGTCCTGCCTAAAATTTCTGCTTTGTTTCACATGTATCCAGTGGTTTATGCAGAGATGTCCATTCACCTTAGACAAGAGTGCAGCTTCTGAAATGGCCATGAGGTGGGTGATGCACATTCCTAACACCACCCAGTTCGAGTGAAGTCATTTTAAGGGTTAACCCTGGCCAGCTGCAGTCCCCCCACACATTGTGAGAATACCATGTATACCTCATGGACTGTGTACTTTGTACATACCTTACTGTTTGGGGTTTTGTTTTCTTGTTTCGTTGTACTTTGTCCTAATAAGAGGTGTCAAAGAGCAGTTTAATGTGAATTATTGTTGGCAATACTAACTTGACAGAATCATGAGCATTAAGAGCAGAGCGCTCTAGCTCTCCGTTGCACTAAACCTCTCATGATTGCTTGACATTTGTATCTGTGATACAGTTTAACCCTTCTATGAAAAACAGTACATTTGTATATATTGGTAGAAAATTCTGCCAGAAAAGCTAAAAACACTATGTCCAATTTGTACATATGTATATGTCTGTGGAAACCTGGATGATAAAGTCTGACTTGTAGAAAGTTTTAATAAATTTGGTTTCATAATGTTTGTCCCCATTTCTTGTGGTGTCTCAAGAGGAATGCAGCTCAGTGTGTCTGATTTAATCTGTAAAAATGGCGTTTGGCCTCAGAGCTCCTATCAGCTCCTATGGTCTGTATATGCATTCCATCATGCCTTAGTCTGAACTTCCCCAACTTAGCTTCTCCCTGAATCCCCAGGGAGAGTGGGGACAGGGGATGGATCCTGCTTCTTGTGAGGTGGAAAGGGCTTGGGATGTCCCCAGGGTTATGTGAAATGGGGTATCCTACTCCTCTGATAAATAAGGGGGAGAGGAGTTAGTGCTCTGCCTCTGAATTTTAGAAACCCACTTGCCTTTCAACCCATACATTTGCTTCCCTCTGTGCCCTGTGAGCAGAAGATGCTGTGGCACAGCAGGGCTGTCATCCTGCACCTGTGTGCCTGGCAATGTGATGCTCCAGCCAGTGGAAAATCCGATCTCAGATGCCTAAAAGTGAGCAGCCAGAAGGAGAGGCAGCGACCAAGAGCATTGGTGTTACAGGGAGCTGGAGCTCGTGGGCAGAAGCTTGACCCTGCTGCTCGGAGGCAGCACGGTGCTCTCATTAAAATGAAGGGAAAGATTATTAGAGCTGCTTTTCTTTGTGGTGAGAAGAGAGATGTATAAATAGCTGCAGTATCAAGGTTAGAGAATGTGCTTTCCTGAAAGAGATCAAGCCACCCTTGCAATCCACCCGGAGTGGTGAGATCATCACTCACAAGTGGAAAGGAGGAGGAAGAGAGTCTTGATTTTTATTTATACTTTGCCTCATGTTTAACTTTGTCCTTTTGCTTGAAATCTGTTCAGCAGAGCAACTGCTTCTAGGCAGCTCCTTGAGCAGGAGAAACTTTAAAAACAGTTTTACTTTTAGAAGGGGAGTGGAAAGTGAAAAGGAGGGAATAGGGACCTGGTCAGTGATAAAGCAAACTGCACTGATTTTCATGAGTTACCTTGACTCCCACTCTGAGAAGCCAGTGATCTGTGAAGTAAGCATATTTTCTTAGCACTTGCTGAGTGAATGCCAGACACCAAAATATCTCAAGTTACTTTACTGATGTCATTCTTGCAAGACTTGTAGAAATATGTGCGCTGCATTGCCTGGCTGATTAAATTACCCCCTACCCTACCGTGCTTTCAGGCTTGGACAGAAGCCCTGATGCATCCTTTCATAACAACTGCAGGAGGTTCGTATTTTAGTGAAACCTTGAAAACTTTCAAAACACTTTTTTCTTCCCCTTGCAGTTAAGTCACCCTTTGTAGGTGAAGGTGTAGGTCATCCTGTGACTTTGTTTCACATGAGCTGCACTGCAAAGCAATTAAAATAAATGCCAAATTGTAGTAACATCTGCAAACAGCCTCTGTATTGCTTTAGGGATTATAATGCAACATCCGTTTGTACAGCAGAATAAATTGCTATTGCTTCGTTACCCCATCGTTTGTATTATTGTATACAAAGTTTCAGAACGTGTTGAAAGAACCAGCATATTAAGTGATTAAACTTTGATGGTGGGTGTGAGAACTTTGATTTATGCAATGCACACGTTTCTTTTTAAGAGAGTCATAGTTTGTCTGTTTTTAAATGGTCCTTTTGGCTGAGGACCACATAAATCTCCTATGTATTTTGCAGACCTGGTGACCATTTTCACCTTGCAATTGCCTTTTCTGAAAAGTGCTGTGAGACTTCAGTTCTCTGTTGTTGCTAAAAACAGAGGAAAAGTTGAAGCTTTTCACAACATCCTGGTCTCCGTCCTACGCTGGCATTGAACCACCTCCCTGTAAGGTCAGGATAGATCTTACATCCTAAGTATGTATTTTTATCAACTCTCAATACTTCAGATGCATTTTAGGCACCAGTTCAATAATTTTCTTTTGAAGTAGCATAGAATTTGTAAACCAGCTTCCTCTGAAAGTGCCAGGTAAAACAGCCAGCTCAGCAAGCTCAGGTTTAAGGTCAACATCTCTGCCAAGGAGGTGATACTGCTGAGGTTATTTGCAGTCAAAAAGGACTGGTAGAGGTTCAGCTCTACCTATGCTAAACAGTGCCCTGATTTTAGTAGAACACTTTCAAGTCAGGTGAAGGCACTTCTGCATCAATGTAGTTTTTATGAAAGCAAAGGGGTGAAAGAACAGGGTTATTTTACAGATGTACAAGAGGAAAATTCATTGTCCTTGGCTGGATCACAGAGCCAGTGCAATACTCTCCTCTAGCTCTCCTTTAATGCACTGAGGGCAGCCTGACAGATAACCTGAGAACACTTTATTCCAGCAGTGCTGAGTGCACTTTGTCAAGCAATTCTCAACAGATTATCTCTTTATAGAAAACCAAATTTTTTTCCCTACTTTTTTCATGCTGTTGTATTCTGTCAGGGAAAAAAGCCAAACATTCAGCATTATGGCAGTGCACAGATTTAGCAGCACAGAGAAATATCCTATGCAAATACTTCTCACGAAGATGTTTTTCTAGTGAGCATTGAGAAGAATAACTTGACGTATAACCACGGTCTGAATTAATCCCTTGAAAAAATGGCTTTGTTAAATACAATGTCTCAGAAGTATTGTTGATAAAAGTACCGCGAAATTTGCAACAGTTCTTGCCATGATTCGTCCATAACTTGCAAAATCCTTTTCTCCAAGTGAAATCCAGAGTTCAAGTTTCAGACAGGATCAACTTTTGTTGCAGCAAAATGAGAAATCCTTCAGGATATGAGTTCACAGCAGCATCTTTTTCTTTTTGTGAAGCCAGCTATTTAGAAAATGCCTTAAAGAAAACTCATTAGTTTTCATTGCCCTGCATGTATTTATTTACAGTATTTAACCAGCTAAACAAGCTAATGTGCAGCACTTCATTTCCTAATTTGGCTTTGAAACTGGAGCAGCCGAAGTATCAATTACATTCTGTCAAATGCAAACATTAACATAACTGTATGAAGCAATCATGTTTCTAACAACAGCAAGCACTGCCCAGAGGACCAAAATAAATAAAATTCATAGAGCAAGAGGTAACGCTTTTCTTTAAGGCAGGATTAGGGCTGGTGAGCGCCCGGGCGCTTCCCTCTCCGGGGCCGTTTGTCTCGCAGGGCTGTGGAGGCAGCTGCAGCACTGAGGTGGAGGTGATTAATAAGGCACTTGCTCACCAAGGGCACGGTCTCATCACAGCGGGTGTGGATTTCTGCATGCAACTCCCACTGTTATTAATGGTTAATTAATGTGTAATTTGCAGAAAGAGATGAAACTGGGACCTCGGCGGTGTGTTGTGAGCACACACACAGAGGCTTATCATTCGAAGAAATATCAGGGTGACATGAAGGGTGGATGACAGAAAATAAGTGTGGCATGAATCAGCTGCCCTGTGTTTATGATACGGCGCTGTTGTGGGAAAACATTCACCTCCATCAGCTACCATCTCCTGCCAACAACAAAAGTTTAGTTTGATAAATTATTAGTGGAGATGTTCTCAGTGGCTTTGCTTAGATTTTACTCCTCTTGCGCAAATTGCAGATTAGGAAAGGATTAAGTAACAACAGTGTGGCTGAAGTATTACACATCGTGCTGGAAATTAGCCAAAGAATGTAGCATGCAAAAGCTGACATTGCCTAAGAAATCAAATATAGCTCTGGTCACCACAGAAAATGACTCTTCCCCACCACCCAAGGTAGTTGCTCAGTTTCTTTCCTGTCTCACACAGAGCCTTGCACCAGCAAATTGTTCATTATAGAACTTTATTTTCCTTTTCATGATTTTTTCTTTTAAATTTTTCTTAACTTCCTGGTACTGTAAAAGCCATAAACATTTAGATGGATTGCAGAAACCATAAATGTAATTGAGTGTAAAGCCATTGTTAGGCCCTGTGATAACATCCCTGTCAAGTCTCAACTTGTCGGATTCACAGTCTTGCTGAGACTCAAATACTGTGAGTTTCCTTTGCTGAACTAACAGCTGGAGACAAAATACCCACATAATTTGGGGCAAAAGGCTGTGCAAGGCTCGCATACCCAATGAAAATGACTTTGCAGATGGGCAGTGGGATACCTGGTGTGAGCAAATGTTTCCCCCAGTGACTAATGGCATCAGAGTTAGAACAAAGTTCAGCCAGCAGCCCCTGTTGCTAAGCAGGGGTGCAATGACCCTCAAGCATCAGGCGAAAGTGTAAAGCCCACCTGGTGCATGTATGAAATTGTTGGCTGACAAGAATGGTGGGGAGCCCTGCTCCTCCCCACCGTCCTGCCTGTGCCCAAGCTGCCTGGATCTGGGGGAAGGCAGGATGCTGTCAGGCCAACAGGTCCATCTGGCCCCAGGAGAAGCACATGCAGTTGCCTGATGCCTACAGATGTGCATGGGAGTATGGCAGGTGCCCATCAGGCACCTCCTGTGGTGTTTTCCTGCAGCACAGGGACACAGTGCCTAAAGAAGACCTACAGGATATTGAGAGGGACTTCTTATCAGAGACTGTAGTGGTAGGACAATCAGTAACAGTTTTAGGCTGAAAGAGGGTTAATTTAGGTTGGGAAGAAATTCTTTACTGTGTGTGTAATGAGACACTGGAACAGGTTGCCCAGAGAAGCTGAGGATGCCCCAACCCTGGAAGTGTTCAAGGCCAGGCTGGATCAGGCTTTGAGCCACATGGCCTAGTGGAAGGTGTCCCTGCCCACAGTAGGAGGGTTTGGACTTTTCTTTAAGGTCCCTTCCAACCCAAAGCATTGCATGATCCTATGGCACTGTGGCCCACTGATACCCACCTTGGTATTTAGGCATCCTCCAAGGACCTTCCTATGATTGGAAGCCTTGCTTCCCTCTTGCTTTGACTCTAACTGTACCTTGAAGTCTCAAAGTCCTGCAGCAATGAATTCCACAGCAGAGCTTGGCACTTCAATAAATTACCTTGCTTGGAAGGGGAATATGCTTCAAACAACAGCAATATCACAGGAATGATTGAAGAGGAGCAGCTGGCCCAGTTTTGGAGGATCTTTTTGCTGCCCTCACTCCCCATGGGGACTGGAGGTGACACCAGGCTCTGTGAAGATCAGTAGCATTCTGAGGCAGCTGCAGTGCCCAGAGTGGTGAGGACTTGAGCCCAGTGGACAGAAAGGCTTAATCAACAAGCTCATGGGATTTTTTATCATGGGTCTTGTGATCCTTGATATATAAGGGCCCTGTCTGCTGAAGGCAATGATCTCCAGGAGATTTTGGATTTTCATGTGAGGAAGAACAAGCCAATGTCCAGTCTCTCTGTTGCAAAGAGGGATTTGAAAGGACGTGTCCCATGAACCCTTTCGACTATTCCCTACTTGTTACTAGTGTCCCAGCCAGATTCTTCGTGCTGCAAAGACATGCTTGACTGGCTGCCTCATTACAGCAGGCAGTTTTGTCCTTTCATCTGAGCAGCTGGCAAAACAATAAATTAAAAAATAAGGCAAAGTCAGCAAATAGTTTTCTTTCCCCATGTGCAAGGTTAGGGGAACTACTGCCCCTCCTCCAGAATGATGTCCTGACTTAGTAACATTTTTCTCAATCTCCTCTTCTTCTTTCTTTCTGGGCACGTGGGGGAAAAGCAGGATTTGTGTTTTGCATGAGAGGGAGCACCTTTACATGCTGTGCTGTGGCCCAAGCTCTGCGTGTGTGTGTGCCAAAGGCAGCCAAAGCCCTGTGCCATTTCCCTCCAGCAAGGGGCAGGGGTAGTGCTTTTGTCGTGTCAGGATGGGGCCCAAACCCCAGATAGGAAGTACCCCCCTGCTTGCAGGCTCCTCAGGCAAGCCTTGCTGCCTGCAGACAGACAGTACTGCCAGTATTAGCCACTGGCAGGAGACGGTCCATCCTGGGCTGTCCAGGTGTGCTGGAGAGAAGATGCTGCAGTCGCATGCAGCTTGTGCCCAGCGCTGGGCATGGCTCTGGATCGCCGGCAGCGCTTTGGCTGCCGGGCGCAGGCGGGGCTGCTCCGCAGGGCGCCCTGGGCTGAGCTGTGACCTGGGACTGGCCCGTGATGCACATCCTGCTCACGCATGTGGGCATGAGTCAGAGCCTGAGAGGAAAAGGCCTCGCCCAGTGACAGGCAGAGCGGTGCAGTGAGCTCAGGCTGTGTGCTGATAGAAGAGATTGCTTATTACAGCTGACAGCCTCCCTCAGCAAAATCCCTGCACCTGTGACACGGGGAAAGGGGTTTGATGCTAACCAGGTGTCCCACCTCATAGTCTGAGGTTCAATGGAACCTCTACAGTCTGGGTTTGTCAAGGTGGCTCATTGCCTGCCTTCAGTACCTGCAACCTTAGAGCTGAAGGAGCTGCTGGGGGCTCCCAGCACACACATCCCAAGCTGCAGTCTCTCAACAGCAAGAAGGCACAGCGAGATTGATCAGACACACACACATTTCCTTCTGCCCCTGTGAGGCCCCACCTGAAATACTATATTCATCTTTGGGACCCCCAACATAAGAAGGACATGGACCTGCTGAGAAATTCCAGAGGATGGTCCTGAAAATGACCAGAGGGCTGGAGCACTTCTCCAGGCTGAGAGAGCTGGGGCTGTTCAGCCTGGAGAAGAGAGGGTTCTGGAGAGACCTTGCAGCATCTTCTTCTACCTAAAGGGGGCCTTACAGGAAGTACGGGGAGGGACTCTTTGTCATGGAGTGTAGTGATAGAACAGGGGGAATGGTTCTAAACTGAAGAAGGGTAGATTCAGATTAGATATTAAGGAGAAAACATTTACGGTGAAGCTCGAGAAGCACTGGAACAGGTTTCCCAGAGAAACTGTGGATGCCCCATCCCTGGTAATATTCAGGGACAAGTTGGATGGGGCTTTGAACAACCTGGTCTAGTGGAAGGTGTCCCTGTCCATAGCAGGGGGGTTGGAACAAGATGATACTTAAGGTCCCTATCAACACAAATCATTGCATTATTCTATGCTGTGCAGAGGCCTCTAGAGAAGCACTACAATCTTTATGTCTCTTCTTCCCATAAGTTTGACCTCAGTCTTGTTGTCTTCAGCACCTGCCATCTGCCCTTTACCCAGGTGCTAATCTTCCTTGGGCACTGGGACAGCTGAGCAATGGTCCAGCCGCCCCCTCCCTTCTTGCTGCTTTTCCAGGAAACAGGTGTCCAGGTCTCTTGACCCTTGCAAATGACTGCATTTCATTATTTCTACAAAATTTCTACTATGGTTTTATAGTGTTTCTTCCAGAAATCTGGTTCATCTTTGCTAGGAAGCCATTGTATGTCTCAAGCAAAGGTCAGGATGAATCATTTCGGAAAGCACACCAGCTGCAATGGACTCCCAGCACCAGAGGAGTGGAAGCGTGTCCATGGTTTGCTACTTAAACACAAAGCCCTGAACACCCCCAGCTCTTCGCGGAGTCAATGGGATGACTTGCATAGGGTAACAGATGCTGGGTATGACTATAGGCAGTTCAAAAGCCAGTGGATCACAGCAGTAGATGGTCTCAGAGCTGTGGCTTTAAAAGGGTTTTTGATTCATTTGGAAACAACTAGCATGAGTGACTTTGTAACAGGATTATTTAGTCTCACCACATGCCAAACATAGAAAACTGTACAGTTCAGCACTGTGATTCTTCCAGTGATCATCATGTAAAACACCCAACAGGATAAGCTACCAATGGACTGGATAAAGTATTTTCCTTATATGTTTGCAGCTACCAAGGGATGTGGGTTGTACTCAAAAACAATGGGAGAAATTCTTCAGTTGAAGATCTAATAGGGAGGAGTTAAATTGAGAAGCAATCAACCAAACCAAAAATAAGTATGTGGATAGTGACACAGCCTTGATCCAGACTGCTGCAGCCATTCAAAAGGAGAGATAAGTCACTCTGAGTGTGTATGGAAAATGCATGCTCAGAAATCACGCAAAAAGAGCTTTGCATTTAGTATCTACTTTTATGCTGGGCAGCCTGAGGGAGCTTTCCTTTATGGGCCAGCTGAGGATGGTCCTGGTGACAAGAACACACAGCATGGTACCAATGGAGCCGTCTCCAACCCCAGTTTCTCTTCCCTTGCTAGCAAAGCGTCAAAAAATGCCAAGGAGTTATGGAAGCAAAGACAGCCAGGGATGGGAGCGACCAGCAGGGCACTGAGCTCTCTGCTGTGAGCCCATGTGGGTCCTACCCCATTAGTGGGGGTTCAAGAGGCTTTGCTAAAACCAGATGCTTCTGAGCAAGCAGAGAGCTGCAACTAAATCCTGGCAGCTCCACCAAGCCTTCTGCAGGGATGATCCAGTTTCTATGCTTGGGGTATCTAGTTCCACAGATCTCACATGCAGAAAACCTCACCCAGATCGTAAGGGTATATCTAGAAATTTTGCTCTGACATGTACTATAATGCAGCTAACATTCAGTATATACTCAGGAGTTTTGCTCTGGCATAAATTTTAACACAATCATTGTAATCTGCAGCAAATCAGGCTTGACCTGCACTCTGTGATGCCATTCTACTGTGTCGAACCTACAGATTCACACTCAGCCTTCACCCAGCAGAGCCTGAGGAGCAAACCAAGGAGAAATTCTCCAGTGCGTGCAACATTCCTGTATAAATCAATGGGAACTGTAATGTCTGGCCTGAAGTCAAGATTTCAGGATTTGACCCAATTTAACCTTGGCATAGTTGCCCAACTCCAATTTTTTACTTTTTTTGTGAGGCTCAACAATTAACTTTCAAAACAATTAAAAAGAAAAAAAAAAAAAGGCAGCTGGGGTTCAGAAGGGCTGTGCTAGCCAGCAGGGTTTTGTTAAAGTTACTTCCACTACTATGGTATTTGTTGGCGTCAGCATTTTGTGCAAAGTAAAGCACTGCTCTGGGTTCTCTGTCCAGGGCAGAGCCATATGAGCTGGGGGCAGAAGTTGTGACTCTTCCCATACTTGACACACAGATGGGAAGTTCCTTTTATCAAATGCAACTGCTGGGGCTTTTTTTTACCACTGGAGTAAAATTCAGCCACGTGCAAAATGTAAGAATTGCTCATCTCAGATCCAAAGAGTCCCAGTGTGAAAGGTTTATTGGAGAGGCTTTGGGGGAACCAGGGGATGAGATAAGAAGATGGGAAGAAGCAGGACAGGATTACAGCCTTGCAGAGGACTGAACTTCCTGTCCTTTCTGTCCCTTCTTGTTTCTATGCCAGGAAAGGATGCTGTTTCCCAGGCTGTTTTCAGGAATCTCTTTTCAAGAGCTGATACAGATATAAAGATCTCTTTTTCTGTTCACCTTGTGGGTGGACAATAAAAGGCATCATCTCAATCTTAAAGATTTTATTGTTTTAATTACTCCACTGCATCTTGGAATTTACTGTGCTACTTCTTGTTAATATATTCAGTAGAGCACAGGGGATGCAAACACTGCTGGAGTTTGAGGATGTTTTGTTGCAAGTTTCAGATCCTGACTTGTAAACCTGCACTGTGCAGCCCTGTGGCTCTGGATCCATCCTGGACAGTGGGGATGGGTGTCTGGCTGTGGCTGCTGCGACGGGAAGTACAAGCCCAGCACTGAGGAGTCACTGCAGCCCTGTTGTGCCCATGGAAGTACTGGGAGAGAGCACTCACCAAATACCATCATGGGCAAAACAGACTCAAACTGGAGATATTAATTGAATTTGCTACTAACAAAATCAGAGCAAGATAATGAGAAGTAAAATAAATCTTGAAAACACCTTATCCCCACTCCTACCTCCACCCCAAGTTCTACCCCCTCCCACTCAGTGGCACAGGGAGATGGGAATGGGCGTTATGGTCAGTTCATCACAGGTTGTTTCTGTCCCTACTCAGGGAGAGGAGTCCCTCCCCTGCTCCAGCATGGGGTCCCTCCCACAGGAGTCAGTCCTCCACGAACTTCTCCAGTGTGAGTTCTTCCCATGGGCTGCAGTTCTTCACGAACTGCTGCAATGTGGGCCACACTTCCAAGGAGTGCAGTCCTTCAGGGACAGGCAGCTCCAGTCACAAATGGATACAAATCCCACAGGGAAATGTGGATTTGTACAGGGTCACAAATCCCACCAGGAAACCTGCTCTAAGTGTGGACTTCTCTCCATGGGTCCATGTGTCCACAGGTCCCTGTCCATAGGTCACAGGTTTCCCACAGGGTCGCAGCCCTTTTTCAGGCGTCTCCCTGTTCAGTCTAGGTCTCCTCCATGGGCTGCAGGTGGATTTCTGCATCCCTGTGGTCTTCCATGGGCTGCAGGGGCTCAGCTGCCTCACCGTGGGCTCTACCATGGGCTGCAGAAGAATCTCAGCTTCGGTGCCTGGAGCACCTCCTTCTGCACTGACCTGGATGTCTGCAGGGCTGTTTCTCTCACATGTTCTCACCTTGCTCATCTCTGGCTGCAATTACATCTGTGCAATAACTTTTTTTCTTTCTTAAATATGTTATCACAGAGGTATTACTATCCTTTATGAATGGCTCAGCCTTGGCCAGCAGTGAGTCCATCCTGAAGCCCTCTGGCATTGGCTGTGCTTGACACTGGAAAAACTTCTGCTAGCTTCTCACAGCAGCCATCCCTGAAGCCTGCCCTCCCACTACCAAAATCTGGTCACAGCCCATCAGGAAAATCCAAGCATATTTTCAAGGAAAACTGGTTTTATTTCTCCTGGGGCAAGCACATGAATAATTTCTTTCGGGTTTAGAAAAAAATCAGCAGGATGGCCAGTGGCAGAGTGTTAAGTAGGAGTGGGTTTTAATCCTTTTAAGAGCTTTGATTAGTTTTGGTTCAAATTCCCTTCCCTTCACTGCAGATGAATCTGGATGGCTCCTTAATACTTCGAAACAGCTTCTGAGATTTAGACTCAGGTTTTGAATCTTTTTTTTGCTCCCAGAAACATATTCAAAGCTTACTTCCAGCAATGAGACATCCTCTGGGCTCTTCAGCTCCAGGTTCACTTGCAAACAACTGTGAAAATAAGAGATACATGGCCACTTCTGAAAGTAAAACCAGCCCATGGAGGTTTGAGAGGCATGGGAACACACATATTCAGCACCATGAGATGTTCTGGCACTGGAAATGTTGCATTGTGTTAGGGTGTGTGTTGGCACAAGACATGTTCGAGAACCCACCAGTGCTTTGGCAGGGGGAGGAAGAGTGAGGATGTGGAGGGGAGACCTGGGACTGGAGCAACAACTGAGGGTGGGAATTTTCCAGGTAATGCCAGGATTGCCTGGCATGCTGATTGTATTTTATAGCTGTGTGGCTGATGCCAGGCAATTGGCCATTTTGTTCCTGCTGCCTCTTGTTTTAATAAGTAACTGCAGCTCAGCCTCCTGGATTAATCAGGTTGGAGAAGGGAGAAAAAGGGATGCTGAGGCATATGCTTGCATGACTCTGAAGTTGCACTCAGTCTAATGAAAGCAAACAAGCACCCTAGGACTCATTAATTGGGCTTTCAGGCATGAGCAGACAATGGGAGGGCTTCAGTAATAGTGAAAACCTTGGATTTGTGTAGGAACTTTTTACTTTCAGCCTTTTACTCCCCTTCCTATCCCCTGGCCTGTGACTCAACACCACTGCACGTGACAGTGTAACCTCAGGCACACAATCATCCTCCAGGTATTATGACTATCAGGCAAACAGATTGCTCACAACATCCTATGCTGGGCTGAAAGGATTACAATATAGATTAGGATCAGGATTGCCTTCTGAACATTCTCAGCCTCAAAACAGGTGTAAGGGAAAAAAACATGAGGGAAATTACTTGCCAATGGTGAATCTGTCTAGGAGGAATTGCTGGATGAATACTCACTGGAGATTGGGATCAGGCAGCTGCTGCATTGGGCTTTTCTCACTCAGAGGTAGCCTGAGAGCAGCTTTATAGGCTGCAGGCACAAGCAAAAATGCTGTTGTATGCATGCATGAAGGACCTGTGCACTCACACACAGAGTCCTGAGAGGGGCTGGTAGAAGGGTAATAAAATAATAAAATCATAGAACCACAGAATGGTTTGGGTTGTGAGGGACATTAAATATCATCTGGTTCCAACATGGGCAGGGACATCTCCCATTAGACCAGGTGGCTCAAAGCCCCATCCAACCTGGCCTTGAACACTGACAGGGATGGGACATTCATTTCTGGGCAACCTGTTCCACTGTCTCACCACCCTTACAGTAAAGAATTTCTTCATTCTGTCCAATCAAAACATACCCTCTTTCAGTTTAAAAACATTCCCCCTTATCCTATCACTACTTGCCATTGCAAGAAGTTCCTCTCCAGCTCTCTTGTAGCTCCTTTAGGTACTGGTAGGTGCCACAAGGTCTCCACGGAGTATTCTTTCCTCCAGGCTGAACAGCCTCAACTCTCTCAACTAGTCAGCCTGGAAAGAGAACTGAACACACTCCTTTGCCAGTGCAGGGGACAATGTGTGATACCCACTATGGGAGGTGGGTTAAAAAAGGGAGTGAAAAGTGTGACTGCAGAGCGATATCCTAAGGATTTACCCATATATATAGGCTCTTGTTCATGTAGTTCTGCATGTCTTGAGATTGTTTGAGAACTGCAGATGCAAAGAAAGAGCCACAGACCCAAAGTCAGTATGTATTGCCAGGAGCCTGGTATCTTTGTTACAGAGTATTAACTGCAGCCTTCATGTGTGGTATATCAATTTAGATTATTTCCTGTAAATACATCTGTGCTGGAAAGCTCAGGTTGGATTCCACATGTATTTCTTGCCTGCTTTCTTCAGCTGGATAGAACTTGAGCAAACAGATCATGTGACTTGCCAAAACCACCCAGTGAGTCATTGGCTCAGCCCAGATTAGATCTCAGGAGCTTTCTAGCTTTGATCTAGCCACAAGACCACATGGCCTCTTTCTATAGTCTTTGATGAAAGGCTACATAAACACACATAAGGGAGCTTACTAAATTTTTTTGGAAATTCTGAAAAATGTTTTGCCCCTGCGGCAAGCAAAACTGGAAGGAGCTATAAAAGTGTGCCATGCACGTATCTACTGGAGTTAAAAAAATTAACAGTGACAAAGTATATGTCCAAACACCTGAAAAAAAACCTCTGCAAATGACAACAGGATGCTCTGGATAATAGTGCTGCGAATGCTGTACCTGCCATATGGATCCTTCCACAAGAGCTGGTTACCTTATAAAGAGACATTCTTGCGTCATCTTTCAGAAAGTATAAACACATTAAGCAATGTTATTCTCTAAAACATCAACACATGAGCTACTTACAATGGACTAAAAAGTCATTGTTGCTTTGAGGATGTATTTGTCCCAAGTGATTCATAACAATCCATGGCACTGCGGCTATGAAGACTTCTAAAGGATGCTTCCACTTCCAGGCAAGTATCCACGGAAACAAGCCCACAAGTTTGCTTTGTTTGCCTTCTTTTACCTAGGATAACCTTTTAAGCTGCTTTGTAGACAGTGAGACTTCCCAGCTGAAACAGATGTCTATCCCTTCTTGATGCTGGGCTTTCCTTTCTGTACCTGCTGTGCTGCTGACTACAGTGGTCTCTCCTGGAGGAAGGGCAGTGGTTCCCTTTGACAGAGCCAGATGAAGATGAGGACATTTCGGTGGCAGTAACTCCTATAGTACAGTACTAATGTGGTTCCAGAGGCAGCTGCCAAGAATTGCTTCCCATGCCTGCCTGCGCCAGGAGATGTGTGGAATGATGAAACCGAAGCTAGCGGAGTGCAGGGCCTGTGTCACCATGACTGGGGATTTGGAGCAGGACCCAAGAGAGCTCAGATACCCTCATGCTCTCAGGATGGGCAGCTCAGCTAGGCAAAGACCATTCTCTGGCAAGAGGAAGCCAGATCAGGACCACCAATGACAGAAGATTGCTTAGGCCTGTAAATCACCTTTTATATTTTCATTCTTCCCACCCCTGCTCTAGTCTCTCTGTTCCTTTGAAATCAGCTCTGAGATGTAGGGAGACATCCTGCAGTGTTTTGGATCCTGTGTAGCCCCCATGGCCACCTGGAATTTAGCTCTCAGTTTTCTGAGAGACTCACATCATGAGGGTAAGCCAGCATGTGTGTGTCTGTGTCAGCACATAACAAAACACATCGTAAGCACCCTGAGCTCAGGAACTAATACGTGCTCTGGCAGGAACACAGCCGTGCCAGCAAGAGCACAGGGTCATAAGCAAAGGCAATATTGTCTCCTGTGGGACTAATAAAGACAAAAGACAAAGCAACTATTTACTGTACTATTGAAGGGTCTGTTTGGTACACTGAGAGGGAATGCAGCAGATACTGACACATGATTGTTAAGTACAGGTAAATGTTCAACCTGAAAAACACACAGAAACTCAACCCCAAACTGCACATAGGTGTTCTGGGCACTGAGGCAAGTGCCTAGCAGAGGCACGTTGGAGCAGCTTGTCTGCTGTTCTCCTCTCATACTGCTGTTAGCTCGTCCTACCTTCCTGATTTGAATCAATTGAATAGCGTCCACATGGACTCATGCGTTCTACTCAGGTCAGTTGTAAAGGGGCAGAGTCAAAAGCATTTTGACGCTCTCAGAAACCCAAGACCTCTGTCCTCCCGCACCAGGATGGGCTCTGTTCAGCTGCCAAGCTCTAAAAGCCTGCACAGCATTTGTGCCCAGTACCAGCAGGAAATGGCTTCCTTCTGGTACTGCAAGTAATGAGATGTGATTTATGGAGTGAAGTTCCACTTAGTAACACTGGAAATGACATAGTGATGGGTGGCTGAAAAGACCACCACACTGCACAAGAGAACAGGGTGTTCAGTCCTCCAGTCACCTCTTCACAGCTCAGAGAAGGAAACCACACTAGGATTTTAATTCACTGTTAGCTGGATCATTTCACACAGCCAACAGCAGTTTCCCAGAGTTTAAAAAAGTAGAGGTTCGCTGCTTACACTTCAAAGAGCACTGGCTAGCTCAAAAAAGAGCTTCCTTCAGACAGAAATGGAAGAACTAATCACTCAATCTAAAAATTAGAAGTTGTTTTCGTACCACAGACCATAATCAAATTAGATTTATCTCATTTAAGTAGATTAGAGCACTAATTATCAGCCTATGTATGCAGTGTGCACAGACATATCTGTGAACATAAACACCCCTATGCTTCTATATTCAGAAATACAAAGTTGAACCCAAAACCCAACGGGATGTTATTGCTGTCCGGTGTGGGGAGGAGGATCTCCACATCTATGATGCTTGACAATCTTCACTTCATCAATGGCTTTTAATGCTCCAGAAATCTGGGCTTGTCTATGAAGATGGTATCTTGGAGGTGGAGGACTTGGCAAAGCTTGTGGTGGAACATCAGTTAAGTCATAGACAAGAGTATGGCTGGGTAAGACTGGAAGAGATTGCATCAAAGATTGGGTTTCTGCCAATGAAACATTAGTAGCCATGGGGCAAGTTAAGCCCTTGTGACCTTGCGGTCAAATTTCTAGCTGTAGCCTCTTCAGGAGAAAATCTAAGTGATGCTGGTGCTCTTGGTGAAGTCAACAACCTGAAGAATGTGTCATTGTCAGAAGCCCAAGCACATGCTGACAGGCTGTCACTTCTAAGTGACATGAGCTGGTACATCACTTTACTTCACTGAGACCTCTGTAGAGCAGCAGAGAGCACCTTCCAAGAGACAAAGATCACAAAACATTTTTAGTAATGACATGACTGAAGGCCTGTTCACCATATTGAGGGTGGGTTAAACACAGTCTCTCACTTTACTGTCATTACAACACATTGCCAAGTCTGTTCTTTGGCGTTCCCACTTCATACAAACGATTGCTAACGTGACCTTTCTTTTTGTGGCCCCCTTTTATCTGAGTGGTCAAGGTAGTGCTGTGTTTATGTGTACATGCATGTGTGTGTTTGCACATATTTAAAGCTGTTGCTGGCATAGTTGACTGGGAACATAAACATAAAATGTGAAGTGTTAATGAAAACTGGAAAATATCCAAGAGTATTCTACTGGTTGTTCAACAAACCATGATATTATAGAGATGGAAAATAGATATGTGGGGTAAGAAATAGCCTGTTTTAAAAGAGATGTAGAAAGAGCAATATAACATGAAGAAATGATGTATAAATCAGGCAAAACCCACGGGAAATACAACAAGGATGATGATAAATTGTAAGTTAAAACAATGTAAGTGATTGATAAAAGGAAGCCAAAGGATTAATAGACTATCAACAGCCAAGAGAGTGAAAGAAATGCGGAAAACATTGAAAATAATCATGTCAGGAACAATGCTGCCTCTTCTCCCAAACTCATCCCCATGGCTGTATAGATCAATTGCCAAAATGCAGATGGTAAAATCACAAACTGTGTTAAAAAAAAAAAAAAGTGTATTTCTATTCTGCATTTGGGAAGGAGATGGATGGGATGTTCATCCCTTACGATATTGCAGATGGAGTGAGTACATCATTTACCATCTGGAACAATGGAGGATGTGAGGCAGCATCTGCTAAAATTAAACATTTTTTACATCATCTGGCCTGGATATCTTTGTGTCTTAAAGGAGAAGATAAAAATGCTTGGTAGTTTCATATTTACAAATCTGGGAGCATTCTAAAGACATGGGAGACTGAGAGACTATCTCTGGAACTTAACAGATGTAAAAGGGGCACTCCAGGGAGCAATTAGTGAGTAGAACAGTATGCCTCAACACAATCACCAAAAGTTCATTCAGGCCTCCAACAACAAGCCATTAGAGGTTAAAAATAAGACCAATGCTAATCAGCAGGGTTTTGTGGAAGGTAAGTCTTGTCAAAGAAACCTGTTGCCTTTTCCTTTGGACAAGACAAGAGATCTGGTTCATGCAGTATTCTTGGCTTTCTCCACCACATGACAAATTGATTAATGAGCTCACATTACACAGGATGAGTAGGGTATAAGCTAAGAGTTGGCCAAGTGACAGATGTAAAAAAGTTATTATTGATGGGGAATTAATGGGGAAGCAACAGCCCAGGGATGCTTGAGGGGGTGAAGTCAGCCACACAGAGTTCAGTGTTTCTGTAGCTTCAGTCTGTGTGACTCAAACATCTCCATCCTACAGCAAAGGGTTAGAGATCCTGACATTACACATTTGTCTTGGCAAGCTCTTTTCTGTTTGTACACCACTTGGATACATCACAGCAATTGTCTCCATTATCCAGGTAGGAAAGCAAGGAGGTAAGTGAGATGGGCTGCTATTTTAGTAAGCTGTGATGAGCAGTGGATGCTAAGAAACCAGTTGCTTTCTTAAGGGGCAGTTTGAGAGTGCAATAACAAATTTCTGGCCTGAGAAACCCACAAAGGCCATCAAGCAAATCAGTAGCAGAGCTTGGAAAAGATCTCAGCAGTTGCTGGCTGGGGGCCTGACCTGGGATGACTCACTTATCTAACACATGTTGCATCTTTTCCATGCAGGGAGCAGGCATTGACATCAGCAGGGCCGAAAAGATCTACTCCCGCTGGCCAGCACTGACTGTATGCTCTCCTCCCAGCACATGCATCAACTTCCACCAGCAAATAACTGGAACAGCATTTCATTTAACACCCCACACCCTGTTACTAAATGTTTGATAGAAGATTAAAGAAACAAGTTCTTGTATGCTAATGTGCTCATCAAGCATTTGCTCCTAATTTATCACTTCACTTGCTTTGTTGTCTTTCCTGACAACTTGACTATTCACAGGAAATGTCACCTTGCAGGATATCATGATGTGACTGTTATACAAAGTCCCAGGGAAAAGCTTGATAAGGTAAAATTTATTGTATGCATTAGTTTTTTGATTGTGCAGTTGGCAGAGAAAAGCTGCTGTCTCAATGTTTCCCAGCACCCTGTCAGCAGTAGCTGATACCTGGCTTAATGCTGTGGGCTGTCTGTGAGGCTGCAAGTAGAACCCTGTGTTGTCCTGGGAAGGCTGGAGAGGAAATGAGAAATCTCAGGGATGTGATGCTTATGGCAAAGCTGCTCTGCACTCTCCTTCCAAATGCTGCTCTCTGCCAGGCTGGTGCATGGCAGGGAGAGAAGCAATAGCTGTTCTGAAGGTGAAGGTGAAGTAGTCTTTATAAAAAAAAAAAGGAAGTGGGAAAAGAGGTAAAATAATTGGCTTGCAAATATTTAATTATCTGTTGGAAAGCAGCAAAATTCATTTTATTTCCTCTGCAGTGCCTGTTCTTCACATAGGAGAGCTGCCAGCTATGACATCTCCCCTAGGATCAACAGCCCAGAGAACAGGAAAAGCTGACAGCTGGACCTGCTTGGGCCTTTCATTAAAAAAACCCATGAAAACTTGTGATTAATAGCCAAAACAGAGGGCAGAAAGTGTCATGCTGGGGATGTTCTGGAAAGACAAGGTTCAGAGCTGGGCTCCTGTGCCTGCCCCACTGATGAACAGATCCTTGCCCGCCCCTGAGGAAGTCGAGACCCTCTGAGGCAGGGGCTGTAACTGGTGCCATTGGGGACAATGGGAGGAACAGAGGCAGTGAAGATGTGGGTAGAAATTCCTCCTGGATGCAGGAGTCCTCAGCAGCTGGGGAGCTGAAACTCCCCACTTTCCTGCACGGAGGCTGAGGTGACGATCTCGGATGGCAATCAGGAAGCCCCTCCTGCCTGCAGCCCTGTGACAATATGTGCCAGCATTTGTTTCCATCAGTAACTCTCCATGCTGTAATTACAGCCTGTCACCCAGGAAAACCAGCAGAAACTCTGTTGCTCCAGCGGTATGAGGCAGCAAAGCCCAAAAGCCCAAGTATGCAGCTGGCCCAGCCTGCTGCAGCCTCCTGAGATCCCAGCGCAGGGCTCAGCCCCCCGACATCTCTTACAGTGGCAATGGTCAGCTCTCCTGGAGGCCCTGGCACCTGAGCATGGTAATAGCCAAAGGAGATGTGGCAGTACTGGGAGATCCCCGGGGACCCTGGGCTGGAGAGCTGCTGCAGCACTGTGAGTCCCTTCCCCTGGTCATTGGAGACGCCCCTGTGGAGGCAGGGTGACTGGGTGAGGAGGTTTTGCTGGCATTGTGCAGCGGACCAGGGCAGTTGCTGAGGTGTCTCAATACCCTCTTTGTTCACTCACCACACCCCTGGGTGAGGAAAGCCTTATTGTTTCCAGTTATCTCAAAATCACCCCCAACTGGAGCCCCAGCCAGCTTGGCAGGAGATGCAGAAAAAAAGCACAAATGTACAGTGGGAAAAAGTAGCCAGGACTCATTTTCTAAAGGGTGGAGATGGAGACTCCCCTTGCTTACATTAGGATGAAGCTGCATTATTTGTCCTGGACATCAAGGACAATGTGCTGCTTCTTTTGATGTGGAGGAGGAAGGACTGCCATTCTTCTTAGGCTCTTAGACCCCTGAGATATCCATCCCTGCAGATCCAGACAGTTTCAAAGTCTGCTTGCCCCTGGACATCCACTAAGAGAGTGTGGCAGTATTTACACATTTTCCTAGAAATTACCTGATTGCTTCTTTTTCAGGGATTGGTCTGATAGCTCTTGGTTGAATAAAGTCCCTCTTTACCTCCTCAGGACTCATCTCTGTCCCTGTCTGATGAACACTCACATACTGTCCTTCACATGTGGATGGCCAATTTTCCTCCCTCCTCTCAAGCACCTGTTTGAGAGGGAATTGCCCTTTCCTGAAAGCAGTAGACCACAGCCCCTGGCATGGTACTGAACCTGAAACTAGATTTAAACAAAGTAATGTATATCTCAGTACTTGCTCCTGATGGAGATCATTCACTGTGAGAGTGGGTGGGGGTTCTGACTAATATTTTTCCTCTAGGCAGAGTTTAGCACAAATTTCAAGAGCACAGATTGATGGGAGAATCCTGGAGTGGAAGTATTTCTCTGTCTCCATCTGGTGCACAGACACCTTTGTGTGCTGCATGCTAAGACATCTCCTGCCATATTTGTAAATAATACTAATTACTCCTTCAGAAGCATTAGAATTAGAGGGAATAAGGAAGCAACTCTACAACTGTCCTGAGATCCTGCAGGCCTGGGTTCATCACACAGTGTTACTGAGCACAGAAACTCAGCAGCTGCAGCAGTGCTACAAAAACCTGACCACAAAATGCAGTTGTGCCAGCAGGGCAGAGCTGGCAGCCCTCACCTGGGCTCAGACCTCCCTAAAGTTCCTCTGCAGCAGAGAAGGACATCAAAATGCCCAGTTCTGAGCTCAGCTGAGGAGTTAAGATTAAAAGGCTTTTTCTAGTGAAGAGGCAGTGGGAAGCAGAGGCTCTTGGGGAGGCTGCAGAATGAGCAGCCTTGGAGCCAACAGCAGCTCTCAACATTGCAGCCATAGGAAGGGGCTCACATGGATGTACAGTGGCTCCACAGCTGAGCTACAAGATCAGGAGTTTCTCAGGAGCAGTAGCTCAATGAAATCCATGAATTGGTATGGAGAATGTAATCAGTGCCTTGGGAGGCTGTGAAAAGGCCAGCAGCAGCCAAGGCTGTGATGCAGGAAGCTCTATTACTGCTATTACCAAATTGTGTCATTTTTACAGATTGCTTGCTGCTGTTTTTTTTGTTTATCATAGAGAGAGAAAAAAAAAATCAATAATTTTGAAAGGGCATGGCAAAAAGCAAATACCTGCCCTTTTTTTCTTTTATAAAATATATAGTTTTCAATAATAAAACTAATGACTATGGGAAAATATCATTCTCATTCATGCATGGGTCAGTCACAAATCAACCTCACTTATGCCCAAGTACTAAGATTAATTTAGGTTTGTGCAGCCACAAACTTGTCAATCTCTGCCTCACCCACATTCATTAGCCACGGGCTCTCCCCACCAGAGATGGGCAGTCATGCCCTGGGCAGTCCTGTGGTGCTGCCCATTGAACAGGAATAGCTGGGGGAGCTCCACAGGTGAGTCTGGCAGCCTGCAGCCAGCTCTGGCTGAAGGCAGGTGGTTACACACTGACCCAGTTGCTCCAAGGTGGACATGTCCAGCCCGCGGTGGCCGGGAGCTGCAGCAGGAGATCGATGCGGGGCAGGAGCACATCTGTGCCGTGCCACAGGGTTCAGCCTGGGGCTGCCCGAGGGAGCCGAGACCCAGCTGGCACAGCCACAGGGCACAGCCAGGGTCTGTCTAGCTCCAGGTTGGAGAAGCCAGGCTGTATTTACACAGTGCTGCCTACGAGCTCCCAAGCCCCGGCTCTTGGCAGCTACAGCCTGATTTGTCTAGACTACATCTGGACTTGAGCTGGCCCCTGGCCAGCTCAAATGAATCTTTCAACACCGTGCTTCCCACGTGTCCAACCCTGGGATTAGCAGGGGCAGTGAGAGCTGCCATCTATCTGCATCAGCATCTGCATCAGCCAACGCAGTCAGTCCCATGCATGTTGATAATATATCCTGAATTTGCAACCTTTGAAGTAGACATTTCTTGTTTTGTGTTTGCTGCTCGTGCAAGGGTCCTTGTCCCTGACTGGTATTCCTTGGCAAATCTGCAACATAAATACTAAAAATATGCACTATAAATATATATGTTTTCTAGCAGCCAAGACAAAATTGAATGAAGTCCATAGAGAGGCATAGACAGTCTTCAGTGGTTTTACAGAGTGACATTTATTTTTGTTCTGAATAAAATAATAATTGTCATCTAACATGAAATTTTCAGGTCATAGTTGATTCTCGGGCTATGTCCATACTAGTTTATTAAGCAGCACACATTCCCAGCCTCTGATACACAATCATCCATGGTATTGAATAGTTAAAATGTTCCATTATGCAATGCTGGATGGTGATAACCAGCAGGCTTCCAAACAATTCAAAAGCATTGGGAGTCCATACAGGCTATTCAGCTCTCAATGAAAAGGTTGGATATGGCTGCTCTGTCTTGATGGATAAGGGAATTTAACCAAACAGACATACCAGTTGCCTTAGGGCCAGAAATGGTCCCAGGAACGTTTATTTTACCAGTACAGACATGGCCTTTGGTGGTGACCACTTATTTAAGTGTGTGTAAACAGGTAATTATGCTTGCGAAATTGTTGCTTGATCTAATTGCATATGCCAGGTCTTTACAAAGAGGGTGGGTGCTCAGCACCCAATATGGACCTCTTTAAAAAAAAAAACAACAAAACAAATCAGCAGTAAACGGCACGATAAACACTTGAAAACCTGGCTCCAGGGGTCTGTTTAAAGTGGCAGAATTCAACAGAAGTAGTTGAATTTGCTATTTCCATGGTGGTTTGAGTCGGGTTTTTTTGTTTGTTTTATATTTATTGCAGTTTCTGAAATTTGTGGCTTATTGTGGCTGGCCAGATGGATGTGAAAGAAAATTGGCTACTCAACCTTTTTTCAGAGAAAATTGTCAAGCTAGAAAGTGTAATCCTTGGGAGTCCAGGAGGGAAAAAGAACAGGAATGGTTAAAAATGGAGGACTGGGGCTGGGCTGGGGATATTGATCTTTGGTCCACAGCACTAAAAACATAGCAGCAGGTGATTTAAACTAATTATTTGAGTCGTGTTAATTAGCACTATAACAAAACTCTTATTTTTTCCCAGTGAGTATCATAATAGAATTTTTTTCTATTAGGAAAATATGCCTTTTTCATATTTTTCAGCTTATTACATCCCCTACTGCCCTTTAATTCATGTTATATTAGTAACAAGGAAGATTTCAAATGCAACTTGATTCATTTTAGCATGTTCTCTCTTGATCAGCATGATTACTTGGAGACTACATTATTCAAACTCTTTCCTGTTGTGCTGATCATTCAGCACAATCCCAGGAGCAGGGATTGATACCCTGAATTGCAGTGAGTTTCTGTCAGACTCGCTTGTCATTGCAGACACTACAGTTGGGGTTTTGAGCCTTTTAATTGGTCATCATGATATTAGTGTCAAATTTTTGAAAGTGTTCTTCAGTTTCAGTTGACTCTAGTTTAGGTATACAGGTAAGTTTGAGGGTTTTGTGATTCAGGTTGTTTGTTTGCAAAAAGAATATAATGCCTATTAATTAATCATAAAGAAAATCTTATTCTGTGTAAAGATCCTTTTTTTTTACCTCCTTGTAGGATTTCAGAACCTCTTGAAAACGTTGCAAATAAAAGTGATCCAGAGGTCACTTTATCTCCTGCTGAAGTACTGCCAGCTTTGGAGTGATCTGTGGCAAATATTTAACATTCCAGAGCAACAATTTAGGTTAGGAAGTGGAAAGGAAAGCCTTGTTCAATTGAAACTAGAGGGAGATTTCAGAATAGGCAGGATGTTAGTACCTCAATTGTGCTTTGATTAATTACAGCTACCTCCCCAGGGTAGTCATAAACTTGGTCACCTTCTATAAACAGTTATAAGAGGAAAGGAACTATAAGAAAGGGAATTTCAGAATCATCCTTTGCAAACATGAATGAGTTAAACACTATCTGATAAGAAGGCAGTATTTTGGGTTTTATTTTCAAAACATCCCATGTGTAAATGAGTAATGCAACTGTTCAACCTCTTGAGCAAGTGGCCATGTACATAATGAGCTGTTTACTCAAGATACTTCCATCAAACACAATCAGATTGCCTAACTAAGTTTGCAAGACCCCCTGTTGCAACAGGTACTGACTGCAAAGGCCTGGAAAAAAATCTAAGGAAGGATGTGACATGGATAGATAGTGAACATTGACGTTCAGAAATGTTATCTCTGGGAAAACAGGGACAGTGACAGTTGGGCTGCTGGAAAACAAAACCTGACAGGGAGCCATCAAGTGTAAAACTGGAGAGAAAACCTGCCAGTCAGGGAAAAGGTGAGACAGGGGAAAAGTTTAGTGGGAGATTTTGTCCTTTTCTATAACTGATTAGATCCAGTGCAAAGCCTGGAGCAGCTTGATTTGGTTTGACTGCTTAAGGCAGCCTGGCCCAGAAGTGCACATGTTCTGCAAGGGCATGCAACATTTACTTTTAAGACTATAGCTGATAAATTAGACCTCTGATAAAATGTACCAGTTTATCTCCAGAAAGCCATAAAGCAGAGCAGTAATAAGGAAAAGATTCATAATAAAATGCCAGGACATAGATATATTATTTTGAAACCAATTACTCTCTAGTACTAAGTGTAAAATACCTGCATATTAAAATTCCTGATCTTTCCAGGTTTTGGCACAGGAGCCATCAGTTTCTGCAAGTAAGACATTATTCTTTAAGCACCAACATTTAGAGGTGGGAATTTTGAAAGTTTTTTTCAAGTTTACTCAGCCTAAGTAGGTCAATGTCCTTTGTCTTATGCCAGACAGGAGAGCCAACTCATGGATCAGAGACCTGGAGCTGGAATAAGTCTCACAGACCTGGCCAGTCCTGAGATTCCAGCTTGAAGCTCTGACACAAATTCCTCAATACTTTCCCTCTAGACTCTTCCATAAAGTAGGTATTCTTGAGCAATATTGACTGGTTATTTATTTAAAATGGGGAACAGAGGAGAAAAGGAGGAAGAGGCAGACTGATGTCCATTTTCCAGACCCTAGAAAGCTCTGGTAAAAGTATTAAACAAATTGTTTGCGAGCCCAAGATGGGCAGCAGTCAACATGGATTTATCAAAAGCAAGTCATGTAAAGCAGATCTTTCCTTTTACAGTAGGGCAAATGCTTTAGGGGATAAAGTAAGGGTCTTCCAATGTGATTTTTGTTGTGATGTAGTCTGACACGACAGACAAATGCCCTCTAGAATAAGTCACTGTGTAATAGTGACTGTTGGCTTGTGTAGTACACTCCAAGTTTAACTATAAATTAATCACTATCAATATTAAAAACTGTTGCTGGTGGAATTCTGCAAGGGCCTGTGCTGGTTCACCGTCTTCTATAACCAGCTGGTGATGACAAAGCTGAGTGTATGTTAGAAGCCATGGTCAGAATTCAAAATGTTTGTGACAAGTTGCAGAAATAGCTTGATAAAGGAAGAGATCAGTGGTGCAGGTACAAAATGCTACATCTGAGCAGAAATAGAGCAACTAGACCAATTTGGGACAGGGAACAATTGTTTAGCCGGCAGTTCTCTTTAGAGAATACTCTAGGGTTATAGTAGATCACATGCTGAACATGAATCAGCTTTGTCATGAGATTGCAAAAAAGGCAGACATTGTATTGGGTTCTGGTAAGAGGAATGCAGTTTGCGAGACAGATGAAGTCATCCTTCTGCTCCACTTATCATTGGTGAGGCCTTGGCTTCAGGATTATGTTGAGTCTGGGGCACTCCAGTAAAGATTTGGGTCAGATGGGGAGAGGCCAGAAGGGGGAAATAGGAATGATCAGAGATCTGGAAAGAGTTGTACTGTCATGATGAGACTGAAAAAAATTGTACTCAACTTAGAGAAGACTGAAAGGGAGCACAACAGCAGAAATACAGAAATCCCCAAATACAGAAAGTGTACTTAATCTTTCTTAAGTGAATACTGCATGATAAGAGTGGCTTAAATTTCATTAGAAAAGATTCAGGTTACTCATTGGGAAAAATCCCAAG
>WAAG01040733.1:0-14877 GCA_013390105.1 Tichodroma muraria
CATAATTACACCAAATTTTTGCATACTTCAGGAAAATAAATAGGATCCACTCTATTTATCAGTACTTTCCTGATTATCTGTTTAAACAATAGCAAGCAAATATATACAGGAGAGGTGCCCAAAGCTTTCCTTTCTCATTCCTGTTAATTTTTGAAATAATTGAAAAAGTTAATTTGCGTTATGCAAAAACGTCTGCCTAAGTGCAGTTTAATACACTGCATTGTTTAAATGTATGCATTGTGATTGTCCATTACAAACTGAGAACTCTGGTGTGAAGTCCAAACTATTCTGTAATTGTGTTTTCGTGATCTGAAAGAACTATTATAAGTCTGCATCTGTTTATGCTATTTCTGCTGTTAAGATTTTATTAACACAGTCTGGACATATTTGGAGTTCTAGATTTTGACATCACTACGGATTTTGTTAAGTGCACTTAAGTTAGACCTGCTGTCCTTGTAATCATTGAGGTAGATAATACTGAGTAGTTTCAGAGATACCTCCTGATGGTATTTAGCCTGCAACAGCCTGGTCTGATCTCTGACCCTTCTGTAACAGAGCTGAGCTGGTTTAAGCCCAGAGATGCAATTTGTGAGATTGCACCTTTTGACTTCTGATGGAGGCTATCAGTTGAATCAATTGAAAAAATAATTTGGTGTTGTTAAAAATTACGCATTTTAGTGACTTTATTCAGAAGCCATTGTCTTCGTGTTTTCAGAGGAGAGGGTGCAAATGCATAAATGGCAACTCATAGTATTAGCACATTGATTTCAAAATCATTGCTCAAAATTAACAGCTTACCATTTTGTAGAGGCAAAACAAAAGCTCTGTGATAATTCCTTCAATCCAAATGCTCCATGGAAGTACTGTGTACTTTGGTAGACCCCTGTACACTACTCATTAGTTATTGAACAGAGGTAATGCTTTACTAAACTATTGTGAGGTCCTACCTGTGAACACCTGATACTGTACACACATAACTAAGAATCTTTGCTTTCATTTGGCAAATTGCTTAAAATGCAGATAACTGGCCTTTGGTCACTTTAGCATTTCAAAGACTTAAAATCCACAGTCAATCAGAATACTTGCAAAGCACAGTAGTTTTGCCATTCTGAATATATGAAGTTCAGGTCTTCCTGTAGTTGTGCTTCTCTTTAATTTGTGATCTTTTCCCTTGGTTTCTGTAACCCTGCACCATTTGTGTTACTTTAACTATTATATATTGAGCAAACATAATTTCAGCAAGCAATCTGGGTTTTGAAGTTTTAAGTAAAAGGAAAATATTGTTACACTTTATAATCTAACAATCTAATATTTTTAATGCTGATATAACAATATCACTAGCTGTTATTTCCTATTCTAACACCTATAGATGATTCTGCTAGTAGGGTAACATTAGGTTAACTATATAGGAGAAATTTGCATTTAAGACTAAAAGGAAAAAGAAGTTGCATGCTTTTATATAATTTCCTTGGTAACAGTTTACTGCAGCAGGAGCAAGAAACAGCTGATGTACAAAATTTTCAGAAAATGTGATCGGTCGCTTTTTAAAAAACTCTTGCCAGTGTTACTGGTTTACCTTGCTTTTAAGAGATGAACAATAAACTATTGTTCATCTTGTTACTTGCTCATGTTATTTTGGGACTGTTTGTTTTACTTCAACCATCTATTAATAGTCAAATTTACTCCCTATTTTGAATGCCTGCCATTCTAATCTCTGCCCTGAAGTTCCCAGTTTGGGCTGGTTATGAGGGAAGCAAGAACCTTTTTATGGGCTTATTCTTCCAAAAGACATCATTTTGGGCAGGGTCCAGTATTAATCTGTGATATGCAATTAAAAGTCTGTTTAGACATAACATTGTTCATACACACTAGGAATTCAGAACACTGAATTAAACATGACTAGCATGATTGATATTTCTATTGCAATATTATTTAAGTTGTAATTAATGTAGATAATGATATTTATGATATTATTTTAAGCATGGAAAGCCATGAAATAGAGTATCAGTCAACAAAATAAGTTGCTTCAGATTGCTACAATTCATTTGAGCTTGATAAATTGCAATAAGCAGTAGTGCTACAAGCCCAGTGTGCTGTTGTACTTGTGGCACAACATCCTATCCTGTGCATGAGGGGGCTTGTGTCACTTCTCTGTGCTATAACAGGAGAAGTAGCACTGGAAACATGTTATCAACTGAACTGGGAATGCTGTGGTTTGCACTTCTTTTTAATCTGAAATTAGTCTTCTAATGATAAAATTGATCTTGGAATGGTGACAAAAGCAGTAGTTTACCAAGTCTAATCTCTGGTCGTGTTTCTCTGTGCCAAGTGTTAACTGCAGACCTCCCACGTTCTCTGTGTGGGAGGTGGCTGGCTAGACTCCTTAACAGGAATAAAATTGCAATTAAAAGTAGCAGTTCAAAAAAAAGGTACTATTTCCATAAAGAAACTAATATTTCCTGGCTGTATTTGTTACTTGCCTTTCTGACTGGCCACCTTGTCCGACTTTGTGGTTATGTGTAAGGCACAGTGATTGCACAGTTGAAAAGCAGACTTTGTAAGCTTTGACACTTTATGTAGGATTTGAGAATTTAAGATTATTTATCTAAAATGATTTGCAATGAAGAAAAGTAAAAGCCAAGAATAGCATTGCAATTTATATGGGCATAATAACAGTTTCTATTTTCAAGTTACTATAGAAAGGCAGTTTGGAGAGTTCTGACAGCAAGATGGATATTTGCTTAACTGGAGAGATTTCTGCCCAGTAGAAGTGTTCCTTCAAAGAGTTACAGATTACTTTGTGCTTGTGTTGAAAATTGTTGAGATACTGAAATTTATTTTGTTGTGGCTGTTGGTATTAAATCATGTTTGGATGTCAGGTCAGGATTTCTTCTCAATAATAAAGTTTAAATACTAATTCATTCAATGTTGAGACTAAATTTCTCTTGAGATTTTTTGGATGGAGTGTTCTCACATCTTTTCATCAAAATGGCAGTAACCTAAATGAATTACGTGCCTTTGGGTGATCCTTTTGCGCTTTTTTTAGAAACGAGACAAGACGTTGATAGCATGATGATGTGGGAAAGTGTCACTTTTTTCTTTGACTAATGTGCTAAAATATACTTATTGCTCTACAGATGGCAGAGCAGTTCAGTCCTGCAACAGAGACAAATGGTAATTAGGAAACCCAAGAAGGATAATTTGGATAGTGTTTTTTGTCAATGATAATGACACAATGATAATTTGTGTTTTATGTCAATGTAAGTATTCCAGCAAGCTAAATGCACTCGAAGTACAGACAAAGGCAAGTGCCTGAATCAGTCTTAAAAGGATTACTTTCTTGGGTGAGAGGATTGATTTGAGGCAGTGGAAAGACTCAGATGGCCCCAGGCGTGGCCGCAGCTCGTGCCATGTGGCGGGAGCCAGCACACAGAACCGAGCAGCTGCTGCTGCCTGGTTGCGCAGTACAGAGCTGTCCTGCAGCTGGGGACACCTGGCATTTAGAAGTGCTGTGTGGTGTGAGGTGATGCACCACTTTCTATTGTTCTTGCTGGCCCTTCAGCTTTCCAACAAGTGGCATTTTGGTTGTGTTCCCAGGGATAGGAGTGGGAGAAGGTGGTGTGTGAGCTATGTTGTATCCCAGTAGAATTGAGTTGGTGTGTCCCTATTGGAAAGGCTTGAGGTTTCTTGCCTTTTCCCCAGAATCTTTTTATGACTGATTAATTTACTAAATTATCTTAATGCTGCTTATTTAATGCATTCCAGATCAGCTCCATATTTTTTCTTGTTGAATATCTTGGCTAATAGCAGGTATTTTTCAGGACTTTTTTTTTTTTTTTTTTCACATGCTTATGCTTTTGTTGGGCTCTTCTGTTGAGAGACACCAAAGGTAACTGGTGCCTCTGAGTGTTTACAGCTGGCATGGAAAAACCTTTTTCACTTCACAGAACTGCATTTTTGTACAATAAGTCCTTGGCATGGTCCTAAAATGTCCTCAACAGTCTGATGAAAATTAAGCTTTCCTAATTACAATTAGATGAATCTTGAAGCTCTAACAATATTGATGGACAAAGCAATAGAGAGTTTTGAATTACCTCAATAATGTTCTGTATAAATAACTTTTATTCTAGTTTGATTATTTAAAAATGGCTATAAATATTAGCAGTGAAAATTATAATTTTGGTTTTGTTTTGTTTTCAGTTTGTTACTTCCTAACTTGCATCAGATAAAGAGCTAAAAAACCAACTAAATATTTCACTGAATAAACTTTTCTAAATAGTACAAGATAAGAATTGTCAGTATATGATGCTGATTTCTGACAAATCACAGTACTTTTGCATGTTATTCAAATGTGGATTAATGAAAGAAAGTGAATAATTTAAATATTATTAAAATCAATGAAAAATTCAATAAGCAGAGATGTTTCAGACACAAGACTAAAAATGTTTTACCAGAGCTTAATTTCTCCTTTAACATAATGGAGCATTAACTGAAATGATACTGACAGTGTCAGCAACTTGAACTGTTCCTCTTGTCATGGGTTCTTATTATAGTAAAGAAAAAAGGAAACAAAAAGGCTTAAAAGTGTCAGGAAAAGTACACTTTGACCAGTACAGGTAGTTTAAAAGTGAGTGCAAATTCCAAAATATAGGAAGAAACCTTCTGTGGCATGTATTGTCCTGTATGTAAGACCAAGGGCTAGGCATTCATGTGCAGTAATGATCTGTTAAGTGTGACAGTGGTATGGCCAATATTGACATTTCAGTGATCTGAGCCAGCCCTGGCTGGCTGCAATCCTTATGGAATGCCGAGTAAATCCATCTTCTTGTTTTCAGCACCCTCGTCCCATGTACATGCCTTGCATCTTGAAATGCCTTTAACCAGTAGTCTCAAGTTACCCAAAGGGAATAGTAAAAAAAAAAAGAGGTCTTCCACATCAGTGAGCCCTGAAGGGACAGAGATACAGTGCTCTGTGCCCATAAAGGAGAAATGTTTTGAGAGTCTGAAGGAGAAAATATTAAAAAGCATAATTGAGAAGGACAAGCATTCAGAAGTTGGAAAACTACAGTACTTTTTGTTTCCAGTGCTTTAGACAATAAAAATAATTGTAAAATGACATTAAAAGTAATTGTATTGTGTGTATGTTTCTTATTGTTTCTTATTATTATGTGCCGTTGGGATTTTTCACAGTCTAATGACTTTTACAAGAAATTAGGTCATCAGCCAGACATTGGCCTTATGTGATATATTCTTCAATTTGCAGGTGCAGCTAGAATGGAAAGGAAAGGAAAACTGGAAGAGAAAAGTTCTTCATCATATGGTAGGTAGAGAGCAGTATTATTTTTATGAATAAAAGAAAAATTCTCTAACACTTTCTGTCTCTGAGGAGCAAATGTAAAAACATAAAATATTTCCTGTGCCCAGCTGAACTTTTTGTTTGTTAAGGTCTTAAAAATTGAGTTTTAATGTATATGACAGGTTTGTAACAGAAGAATAGAAAGGGCCCATAGCAAGGAGTTTGAAGGACCCTAAGGTATCCATGAGTGGCCTGCTGCCTCTGGTTTTTCATTTGACTGGAGGTTTTTTTAGTAGAATGAGTAATACTGACTGTTTCATTGTACTGTCAGATTTGAGATGGGAGAAGCAAGCAATGGTTGCTAACAAAGCGTTTGGCAATTCATTAAATAAAATATAGATTAAGAGGACTCTGGTTTTGTCCTGTGTTCAAAATAAAATAAATTATTAGAGGCTGGCAAGAATTCAGAAGTGATTCTACCTTGTTTTTCCAGGAGGTAAAAGTTTTGTCTCTGTGTTCTCCAAGAAGATAAGACTGCGCCAATTTGTTGCAGGAAACAATCCTGGCTTTGAGGCTTACTTTTTGTAGCAGGCTAATTTCCTTGTTATTTGTCTCACTCCTGATAACTTAAGAAGTTATTGTGGACTGAAAATGTGGGATGTAGTTTGTCTGCAGGGAATTAACAGGATAAAAAGAATTTTTCGGAGTCGAAGTGTTTGTCCTCACGTATATACCAGCAGTGGTTAAAAGTGAACTGCAGCGTAAAAGATGTGTCAAATTCAAGTCAGAATCAGTTTTCTATGAGGATGCCACTGTACAGTGCAGAGTGCTGACAACAGCAGCAGATTTGTGATACTGAAATTTCCTTCAAATATCTTTCTGTAGGCCTAATATGTGTTTTTAGAACAATGTAACCTTTATAATTGGGAATTTTTCACTTGTGAAAGCTTTTTCTCTTGCCCACATCCTTTTGTTATAAACTGTAAGTAAAATAGAAGTTATAAGCTATTTATGTGATGTTACATATTTTGCGTGCTTTGGCGCATTTTTTCTAGTTTGGTGTCTTACTTGGAAATACTTTAAATGAAAAGATATTATTTGTCAAATTATATTTCTTTGAACTATTATACCAGAAAGTAATGAGGGGTGTGTTCAAGATATCAAGTAAATTAACTGAATAATTTTGATCTGACAAGACAACTAGAGCACTTCATTTTGAATGCCTTGTTTAGGTTAAGCTGCTTTAAATTGTTTAATTTTTATTTCAGGTAAAAAGAAAGAAAAAGAGAAGGAGAAAAAGGAGAAGAAGGAAAAAGATCATAAACCAAAACAGAAAAAGAAGAAGAAAAAAAAGAAGAAATCAAAACAGCATGGTAAGTTCAATTTATATTTTTTTAAAGTAAATAAAACCACCCAGTGTATTTCTAGCATTAGATAGTAAAACTTGTTTGTAAACAATATAAATGTAAAGTTTCAGAAATGTCCAAGGACAAGTTTTAGCCTTAAATATGAAAAGGATACTAGAGACTTCTTTTTCCTTGTTCTATAGCCTGTCTCTATGTGATACACACATATTTCACAGATGTTTTTTCTTCCTCAAAAAAATATGGTTGTTGTTTTCATCTCTAAATTCTTCATTTGAAGCTCTGTATATATGTCACATCTATTTTGTTTGAACATGAAAATTATTCTAGTGTCTAGTTTGTTGCTACGTTTCAGTGGTTTGTTGTATGCAGTGCACCCCCTCTTTAACAGTTAATCCTTTACAGCTGAGGTTGGCATCCCTGTTATAACAGTCTTGTCTGTTGCCTTGACAAATGGGGATTATATTTTGTGTATTATGTGTTTCTCTGTCCAAAATTTGTGCTACAGCATGAAAATGCTTCCGGATCATGCGGTGCTTTAGTGTGAATTGCAATATTGTAGGTTTCATCATCTCTATACTGGAATAATACACTTTTAAGCTATAAACTTCAATTGCTTATTTTACTTAAAAATCACTGGGAGCTTCTTACTTGCACTGATAAGGCATCTAAGTGTTTGCAAGAAGATATTGATAAATGCTAGGTATGTGCCTAGTATTGTTCTCTGGTTTTGTCTTCTTGTGGTCATAAGGTGGTTTGTTGTGGACTGTTTTTTTTTCTTTTTTCTTTTCATCTTTTTATTCCTCTTTTCTTTTTGCCAGCTTGTCTTGAAACTTAGAAACTTGGCTGAGTTTTAGATTCTAAATAGGTTCATAATTAGGTTCTAATTTCTAGGAGCCTTACCCAGTGTTTGTAAATATAAGAAGAAAATGTGCCTAATGCCTCAACAAATAGAAATCTTAAATCCAGATGCAGAAAGCAGTGTGAGTAAAACTTGAGCATTTTATTCTTTGCAAGTTCATCTTGTGAAAATCTGGGTTTAACAATCCAGAGGTATTCAATTTGGATTTTTTTTTGACTGGGAAAAAACTTAAAATACTCTGGTGGATTCTGATTTGAGTGTCTGACTCTGAAAAAGCCCATCTGGCAAAAGAAGCAGGACCCTCTCTCCAGGACTAGGTCACTCCACTCCAGATGTGGACAGAAGTGTAAGGGTGTGAGGTATGCTCCTTTTGTTTGAAATGAAATTGAGGTGTCTTAGGCAAGAAGAGGGAGGAGGTACATTGTGTACTCCAGGTAAGTTTTGAATGAGGCTTTAAGACAAAACCAAAACCCCAACAAAGACTGGTTTTTTGCTCCGAGTGTGTGCATGACTTACTGATTGTATAAAACCCATGTGTAGCAGAAAGTTGGCAATGCCTGTGATTTATGCTGCTCTGTTGCAGTGAGGTTGAAAGCCATGCCGCATGAAGTAATCAACTCAGCTGCTCCTTGAGTTGACTGCAGTGAATACACTTGGGAAATGCTGGAGATAGTGTGCTTTAGACAGAGGCAGTAAAGAGGAAAGTGACTTCGTGGATGGTGATCTAGGAGAGAAGGATATGGAATCCATAGCAGGAAAACCATAGTGATAGGTGGGAGCAGGAATGCTTCCTACAGAAGGATGAAAGTGCAGTAATCTGATTACTTGCTTATATTTGAAGTACTAATTTTTAAGAGTAGTAAATGGGTAGCTACTCGTAATTACTGATTGAAGCCATGAACATGCTCAGGTGGGTCCAGAGGAAGGCCATGATGATCAGAGGGCTGGAGCACTTCCCTTATGAAAAGTCTGAGAGCCTGATTAGGCTTTCTTACATGAAAGAGAATTCTGGGGAAAGACCTTATAGCAGGCTTCTAGTACTTACAGGAGACCTACAGAAAGGATTGGGAGGGACTCCTTCATAGGGAGTGTAGTGATAGGGCAAGGGGTAGCAGTTTTAAACTGAAAGAGGGTAGATATAGATTAGATTTAGATATTCAGAAGGAATTCTTTTCTGTGGAGGTGGTGAGCCACTGGAATGGGTTGCCCAGAGAAGTTGTGGATGTCCCATCCTGGGAAGTGTTGAAGGCCAGGTTGGATGGGACTCTGAAAAACCTGGTCTCCTGGAAGTTGGGGGAGAACAGGATGATCTTTAGGGTCCCTTCCAGCGCCAACTGTTCAGTGATTTGCAATTACATGACTTTCCTAGGACAGTCTCTCCAGTCATTATGATTAGGGACAGACTTGAAAATGTGTTTCTTGAGACTCTTGCAAATAGTTTGTTAGAGGAAAGGATACAGTGCTGGTTATCAAGATAAATGTCAGTATCACTGCATGACCAGCAAGCAGAAGCACGTGATGTTGTCTGTGCTTGTGTGGGTGCTACAGCAACCTCATCCTGCTCCTCTCTCTGGCTGAGCAGGAAGATAATGCAGAGATGTATAAGTACAGTGGGGATTTCTGCAACAGGTGGGCTCAGACACTGTCTGCCCAGTAGCTGCTCTGGAGCCTCGTCTTTCCAATTTCTGTGCCTGCAGATATGAGCTCATGGGGCAGCAGCCCCACTGCAGTACAGATAGTCTCACTTCCATGTGCATTCTCACATGCTGCCAGTGTTGGCCAGGACTCTGCAGAGCCCCCCACCCCAGCTCTCCTGCTTAGAGAGTCACTTCCACCCAGAGCTGGCCCTTGCAGACCCACTGACCCCTTGCTCCCAGGCCATTTCACCTGCTCGTCAGCTGGTCCAGCTTGATCCATGCAAGCAATCAGACTCTTGGACTGGCTGCAGGTGCTGTAGTATGAGCTCATGGACCTCTGTGACCAGACATCCCTGGCATGTTGTCACTGCATTGTCTCTTGGTGCTGGCACCACAGACACATGGACCCTTCGATCTGCAGTGCTACTCCATTTGCTTGCACACAGACCATGTACTTGAACCCTGAAAGGAGAGCCCCTTCCCAGCTGAGAGATGGAAATGAGGTTTAATAAAAATTACAGAGTAGTTGAGGTTGGAAGAGGATTCTGGAGGTGCAGTGGTCCAAACCCCCCTTATCCTGGTTGCCCAGGATTATATCCAGACAACTTTTCAATGGCTCCAAGGAGGGAGACTTAAAGCCTCTGCCATCACAGACTGGATGCAAGGCATAGCCAGGCAAGTGTACTGACAACAAAACTTTATGCATATGTGGCTTTTTTTATCCTGTTATTCCCATTTTCTCCCCATAATTGTGCTTCCCCAAATCACTTCATCCATTTTCCCCACCTTTATTTTATTCCCTAAACATTTCATAGTAAGTCATTTGCAAGCCCAAAATTATTTTTCCCCACATGCCATAGTGTCCCCCACTGGCAGCCCCCTGGGCTGCAACTGCCCTTAGTCGAGAAGATGAACCAGAAAGCTGCTGTGGGTCACACATCCTGAGGGTGTTTCATGCATGGATAACGGAGGTGATGGCACTGCTGGGAAAGTCTGAGAGGGGCCTGGCCAGGGTGTGTTTGGTGTTTGCCTGGTCATCCTCCTCCTTTGGGCCTGTGTATGTATACTCTTCTGGGATGCTCCCTAGCCCATCCCAGGACCTGTTGGCCCATTGATATCTCATGGGATGGGTCTGGGAACATCCAAAGGTAATTTCCTTGGGTCTCCCTGTGCTCCTCTGCAGGGGTGCAGACAAGCTTTTATCACTTAAACTAACAGGGTCATCTGTGGTATCTTCGAGGTAGCAATGCTAGTGGTGCTGCAGACAGACTTAAGGGAAAAGAGTCACCAGCAGCATCTCTAAGGATAGCAGATGGTGCAGGATGAATTGTGGAAAAAAGAAGACTGCATAATATTCTAGGAAAAATTACCAATCTGTACATTCAGAGATGGGGGAGTTACAATTGGTGGTGCTTATCTATGAAACTTGATTATTTTTCATACTGGAAATTTTTTAATAAAATGTTATGAAGAGCTTTTGCCGTTTCTTATTTACAGTTTCATCATCCTGATACCTCAGCGTTGATATTCTTTGCTTGTCAACATAATGTTGCAGTAAAATCTATACAATTTTTTTTTTTTTTGCATTTGTTATAAATTTTGCTTTAGTAAGAGTGACTTCTTTTCTCTTAACTTTTCAGATTATTCGGATTATGAAGACAGTTCTGTTGAATTCCTGGACAGGTGCTCCTCTCCCTTAACGCGGTCCTCGGGCAGCTCTCTGACGTTGCGCAGTATGTTCTCAGAGAAGAGCACTTCGTACCAGTATCCAAGAGCTATCCTGTCCGTTGACCTTAGTGGAGAAAGTAGGTTGAATGAACAGCAAATTTCAGTTCATAGGTTTAATTTGTTAAGAAAGAGAATTTTAAAGAAATAATTTGTTTTATGTTTGGGATTGTAGCTATAAATATGGTGACTGATTTATCCTTCATCTATTTAAATCAAAATGCTTACACTCCTCAAGCTGTTCTACATTGTACTTGCTTTGGTTAAGTGTTGCTACTCGGCATCTGAGGAGAGCACGTTAAAGGCTCTTTGCAGAATTCATCTTGAAACCCAGCAGTGTGTTTGAGAGCAATTTTTTTGCTAATGAAGATGAAGATTTTTACCTGTCAAAATTCCCTGTATTTCTTTGAATTATCATGTCTCTCCACACACAGTTTCACATGTGTTTATTTCTATTAGACCTTTCAGATGTGGAGTTCTTGGATGATTCTTCCACAGAGAGTTTGTTACTTAGTGGTGATGAATACAATCAGGATTTTGATTCAACTAACTTTGAAGAGTCTCAGGATGAAGATGATGCTCTCAACGAAATTGTTAGATGCATTTGTGAACTTGATGAAGAAAACGGCTTTATGATTCAGGTAAAGAAGTTTGGTGTGTGGAGTTGTATTTTCCATGTGAGTGTTTTGCTTGTGAAGGTGCCCTTTTGATGTGTCACAGACGGGAATTATGTAGAGAGCTGTACATAAGTGAACAAGAACAAAATATTTCTTTGTTCTGTACTTGGTTTGGCTCTGTTCAGTGGATGCAGAGCTGTTTCTTTAGGATGGGATTTCTCTAGCAATTTGATACATAGGACAAATTGCGAGGTAACCTTTTTCTTTATAGCTAGCTGATAAATTTGGAATAAAGTATATTTTGCTGCACACAAACCATTGCTTCTGTTCGTTCCCCAGACCATCCTGATTATATGAGCTCCTGGCCTGGCCCTTGTTCTTTGCAGTACCACTTGTAGAAACCTCTCTGCTCACTGTAAACGTCCCTTCTCTGTGTGCAACATGTCTCCTGTGCAGACACTAAATACTGTCAGTACTGTGATGTGTGTTTCATCTTTAGAATAGCACTTCTCGCACTGCGTATCACTACCAGGCTTTAGAAACTGCTGAGAATTTGCATCTTAAGTTGGTATAGATAAAAGGGAAGAAGAGTATACCATGTCTGCACAGCATTCAGGTGTTGATGGATTGCAGCTCCTGCTGTTTATTACTTTGTACTCCAACGAGGAGAGCATTTCCCATCCATGAGTAATTTCAAGTCTTCTTTCTCAAACAATTTATAATGCAGTGATTAAATCAGATGCAAAAAGCAGTAAGGAGGAACTCAGTTGTCAACAACTTTAAAAAGGTCATGAACTTCCTGTGTTTTTTACCCCCATTCAAAATCAGGTTTGTATTCAATTACTACTGTGGTACAGTGCCTGTTGATAGTATGGAGCCCTTTAGTCGAGATTTAAAGGAAACAAGTAGGGCTGTCACGTGTTAGTGGACTTACTCTTCTGGAGCTGACAGAGCCCTGGAAATGAAGGGTGTACAGGCTGTCTCGGGGAGCAGACTGAAATGCAGTGCTGTGTTGGAGGAACTGAGCAGGAGTTCAGCTGTGGTAACAGTGAGGAAAAATGGACTGGTATAACAATCTCTGGAGACTGGACTGGACACTGTTGCTGTAGCGACGGGAGGAAAGGTGACTTCAGTGTTTTGAATAGGTTGATGGTAAAAGGCATGTCAAAGCAAAGAGGAGAGATTTTCAGCAGTGAGCCAGCAGATGTTTAAACCACTGTCAAGCACAGAGTTGAGAAAGGGAAATATCTTTATAAGGGGTAGTTTCCTGCCTGTTTTTGAAGTCCAGTGGCAGCCTGATTTTTCCTCTTCATGCTTGTCTCACTGAGAGCAACCAGTTTGCTGTTTCTAGGCTCTCATGTCTTACCACTTCTATTTTGCTCTCCTATTCTCTTGTTTCTCCTCTTTCATTTTCTCTTAATTTTCTTTTTCTTTTAGATTTTCCATTGGTGCGATATTAAAAGCACATCTTTCTAGCGCACTGGAGAGATGCTTTATAAATATAGATAATTAAACTGAAGAGTTTTCTACTTTTCACTGTTATGCTGTAATGTATTACATTATCTTTCTACTTTACTATAATATTATACTCCTGTCTTATGTTTCACTACTAAATATGTAGGGGCTAAAATACTGAATGTTGTAATAAAATACTATTTGATATTACATCTTCAGTTTATTTTTTTTTTCCAGTATGGAGTTTGTGGTTGAGGTAACTTTCAGATCTAGAATTCTTTTTTTTAGCTTGATGTCTTTGTCTACCCAAACACAAATTGCCCAACTAAAATAATCTTGCTCAAACCAGCTATTTAAATTAAAGTGCTGTTCTCTGCAATTTGATGATACAAGTAGTAGCTTCTGAGTTTTTGCATCTACTTGTCTCAGTTTTAGTTTTTGCTTTTGTTGTTTTTTTTTCTGACATCAGTGTGAAGAATGCTTGTGTTGGCAGCACAGTGTATGCATGGGACTTTTGGAGGACAGCATTCCAGAGCAGTACATCTGTTACATCTGCAGAGATCCACCAGGTATGGATAAACCACCCTTATCTGCAGCCCTGCTTGGGATTTTTGAGTAGAGATGTTATGAATTTGCTTAAATTGTTCAAGCTTTGTCTGTTTTGTGTTACATGTGACGCTTCTTTGGGGCAAGTAATTCTAAGTTTGGTTCTGAGCAGAAACTTTTATGTTAGTAACGTCATGGTCAGCTATGCTAAATCTTATCCATGAACTCAGTTACCATTGTTTTACTTGTTGAAACTTAATGCCCCCCAAACCTTAGCACTTTTTTGTCAGTGTAGTCTGGAAAACTTTTCTAAAGAAATCATTTTTGTTCAGGGATCTGTTTTGCCAACACTTGGGATCACTTTTGTTCATTTAAATTTTTTCTTAGAGGAAAAGAACTCAGTACCACAGTACACTCAAACATGCTGTGAATGGCATTTCAAAGTAATTGCAATTTTGTAATGTTTGCATTTGCCCAGAACTGTGTAAAAGCGTGGAACTGAATATTTAAAATATGGAAAAAATCTATCAGAACTTATAGTAAACAATAGTGCACAAACAGCATTTGTTGAACTTCAGATAGTTAGGTCAAATTCATAAGAACTAGGAAAACTATTTACTTTTAAACTGAGTACATTTGATTAGGAAGATGTTGATTTCAAAATTATTCTGTGATAAACCCATTTTTCTTAACAGTTATTTGGAGAAAAACTAAAGAATTTGGTAGTAAGTTTTTTGTATTTTCTTCTAACAATAGATACAAATGCACATACCTGTCTTCTGGTGAAATATCCAGCACTACAGCTGTTTCAAAAGGACAGTGAGACTGCAACGTCAAATTTACTTTCATTCTAAGTTCTAAGAAGTGAAATATGAAAATTGTTTGCAGAGTTTTTATTAGCTATTTTTGAGATGAAATATTAGGAAAATAGAGCTGGTTCCATTTGCCCCAGTGTGAATCAACACTGGTGGTAGAGAGTCTTGTCTGATAGTTCTGTGTGGTGTCTCTTTGAGCAGCCCAGCTTTTTCTTACTAAACCCAGCTAATTTGTCTTGTGCTCTTTCCCTGTGCTGTATTAGGTACTTTGTTTTCCCCTGCTATGCAGAGTCTGTGTCCCTAAATTTTATCTTCTCTCCCTTCCTAACCATTACTTCTTTTCTTTCTATGTCAGGAGAAAAAAGTCATTCTCAATGTCAGTATTTTAAAGTGTATTGGGATAATGGGCAAAAAGGAGATAGACAGGGTATTCTCCTGAAAGGTATGAAGGGCTTCCATCAACCCGTTCTTTGTTCTGTCTATGGTGATAGTATGATTTGAACTCGAGTGCAAGATATTGCAGTCAGTCCGTCTGGGTGCTTGCTGTAAACAATAAAATT
>WAAG01040734.1:0-21550 GCA_013390105.1 Tichodroma muraria
TATACATAGGAAAAAGAAATATAAGGAAAAGGACAAAAAAATGCTAAAGTAAATTTAACAGAAAATACACTGTGTTCTGTAAGATTTAATTCAGAATTTATAAATTGCTTATAGTTATGTTCTCCTCAGCTGTTCTCCTCACCTCTTTCTTCCTGAATTTCTATTAATTTCTGCCCATCACCAGTAACTAACTATTATTGGTACTGCTATTTGCATTACCTACCTCCAGATAGCTCAGGGCAACATACATCTCTTTTTACTCATACTGATGTAATACAACTTCAAAAGAATACAATTACAACAGTTACCAGTGGCTGAACTGCAGAAGATCAGAGACAAGTTTTCATTTCCTTCCATTAAAATGTCATTAAAGTTTGTTATTTTCTATGTAACACTCACCCTAGGCAAGGTCTAAGCAGAGAGCCTAGACACTTATTTAAGAATTTTCCCCTTAGCCAGTAGAGTAGGTATTACAGGAGATATTTTTCCTGATGCTGGTTGTGCAAATTTATTTTGGTGGAAGTTAACAACAGTGCCAATTGATAAACAAAATAGATAAGCAGCAAGGCCTTGACCTTTGAAAATATATCTCAAACTTCAAACAAATCACTTGCCAATTTATTTGAAGCCAATTCCTTTCATGTCCTAGTGAATCTGTCCCTTTAATTTTATTCTGTAAGCCCCTGAGGACAAACTTGAGCATGCATGTCATTGCAACTATTCTTCTGCAGAATAGGCTGAATCCATTTAAAACATTCATCACTCTAATGGTGCTCCAGGAGAAGTGATTTGCAATGAAAGGCTTGTGAGAGTGTCTAGCAACTGAAAAGGCAAAAGGAAGTATATTCTGAAGGCAGTGTATTTTGTCCTCAGCTTAATTCCTTCCCTTACATATCTTTTGAACCCGAAAGGGAGATGAGTCCAAATGGTGCTGTGGATGTCCAAGGTTCCCCATGCTGAAACAAGTGCCCCATTCATATGGGTGTCCGTACATACTGAAGGGAAGAATAATGCCATTACCATTCATTAGTCATCAGAAATTCAGCTGGTGGGAGAGGTACTTGAAAAGGGACACCGTTACTGCCACATCTAAAGAGCTGCTAGTCAGGGCTGAGGACACACTGTCTTTTACAGTCAGCATCAGTGTCATTTCTGTGGAAAGTTGATTAAATCTGGGATGCTAAAGCTAGCAATGTGTTTTTCAGATGGCATCTGGTGGCACAGTGTAATAGACTATATTATTTGCTACATCATTGCTCATGAAATATTGTTAGCAGGGTGCAGATCATTCGTCCATTACCACCCTGTGAAGTCACCTTGAATCCCATGTTTCCAGAACAGTGGAAAAGACTTCTATTTCACAGCTGAAAAATAAGCCATTTGGATATTTTTAAAGTGCCTAGTACAGAATTTAGCTATTTCAACAATGCTCTCTTACCTATCACAATTTTTCAGCTTTAAGATCTCATGTGGAAGAGATGCAAATATCCCTCCAGCTGGTCTGAACAAGTGGGATACCAGAAGTTAATATGACTCTTTGTGTCTTTGGTGATAGTTCTCTAAGGAGACATTTTTAAAGGTATGCACCATACATAGATTATATATATTATATCAATCTATTCTCCGTTTAATCATGCTGGGATGTGGAAGAAAATATTTAATTCTCATTTGTTGCAGCTCCGAGACACCAATCACATGCATATTATTATCTATACCAGAGAAACAAATCCTTAAAATTACTCAGTTGCTAAAGTAATCCATTCAGAGAATTTTCACATCCATCCAGTTTGGAAACTAGTGGTCAGGTTGACTGACATCTTTGAACTCTGATGTCTGCTGTGAGAGTTCATGGATAAAATAATGATGATTTATTATTCCAGATTTGTCTGGAATTGCAATACTCTTTCTTCCTGCTGTCCCTCTCTCCTACCAAGAGAACATTTATACAGTCTTATACTGAATTTTGACTTGCCCTTGCCAGTGGTGGGCAGAGTTAAATATGGGTAGTTCACATTTCTCTGAGCTGCTGTATATGTCTGCTGTAGATGCAGGAAGATGGTGCTGCTCTAGTTTAGAGAGGTTTCCTTTGCAATTAAAAACTTAATTTTTAGAGTCTGAAAAATTAATGTTGTCAGAAACTGATGGCCCTCTAGAAGTGAGTGCACTAGAACTGAGTTGGCAGCGATGTCTAATTTCCAGGAGAGAGAGAAGTAACCCTGCAATAATTTTACTGCTCCGCACTGCTCTATGTTTCACTAAGAACTAGACACAAGGTCAAATAAAAAGAGTCAAATATTGAACAGAGAAATGAAAAAGGAAGGGGTTTCTTTGAGCAGAACGACAGGAAACCTTGGAAGCCTTCCCTTCATACTGAAAAAAGTTCACACCTTTTGAAGTTCAAACAATGTCAAAAATCAAATCTGAACTTTGATCTAAACTGTGGGACACAATGAGTAAAAAAGAATGTCCATTACTCCAGATTTTTCTATAATTTCTCCTCAGTTTTCATCAGCTGATCTTTTTTTGACCTTTTTCCTTGATGGCAATTACCAGGTGAAACCCTTGGGACAGCCATCATAAGCCACACAACTAATGTCTGGCTGTTCTGATGCCACTCATTCAACTGATGGAGGCACTGAGGGCTAGGACCAGCCTCGTATACTTTGCAAAGTATTTGCTCAGGAGTAAAAGGTGAGACTGAGAAGAGTCAGGACTTCTGCAGTCAAAGTGTGGCCACAGAGAAAGCACGAAGGGTTATCAGCAGTCTAGAATACATGGTCTAGCAGCAGAAAAAAGGGCTAAAAGAAAGTGGCACAATTTAATTGATTACACAGTGGGAAGATGTCACAGTAAGCCTTCACATATGTAAAAAGATACCACAAGTGGGACTAAGACAAGATATAATGGGTTTAAACTACAGCAAGGGAGATTAATAAAGAAAATAGAAGCATTGGAAGTAGACACATTCTTGAATGACTTTCTTGGGAGAACTGAGGACTCTGTCTGTGTAAAAGCTGTTTATAAATGACAAGTTACGCCAACATCTGTTAGAAATTTGATCCTGGTGAGTCTGTGAGAAAGGCCAGATGACTGCTTTTAGATCTTGTTTATTGCCCTTTATTACGTCTTTATTGCCCTTAGACATTATATTCCTCGCTAGATTACCCACTGCACATTCCTTGAAAGCTTGGCTAAATCAGCTTACTTTTTTCCCTCTCTGGATGTTCTAGCTAAAGCAACATATGTGGAACCTGCCATTACCTTTTGTTCGCACATTTTTCTGCTGAGGAGAGCTGATTGCATCCCCAGCCTCTTTGAGTGAGGCCAGAAAATAGGAAGCATAGAAAGATATTTGAGGAGAGGCTCGGGTGGTTAAATGAGGGTGTTTAGTCCCATTTTACACTGGGGATCTAAAGTACACTGGGGATTCTAGAGCACCCTGCCTGGCCTCGAGCTGCCACTCCATAGGGCATAGGTCGTATCTGTGTGCCCTGCATCAATACTCAGACACTTGAGGGCACCCTACGCCTCAGCATGGGAATTCCACACTTAGCTTTTTGGTAGCTGTAAGTTATAGTTAAAAAATCCTTTTCTGTAGAGCAACAGCTACTGTCCTACACGTTCTGACATTATGGATGGTGAGACAGCCCTGGTTCAGTGCACTGCACAATCATGTGCAGAACGGGCAAAAAGTAACACCTGGCCAGGTCAAAAACAGAATGGAAAAAAAATTCAGGCTGAATGCTTCTCTCTGTAGGTGCAAAATAAAACACCATAGAAAACATGATCTAAACATTTTTGCTATTCATTTTCCCTCCTCTGGGCAGCACATTCCTTTGTTTGCATATATTAGCTACTGATCTGATAAATAATCCTGCTGAAATCAGTAAGATTATTACAATTAATTCATTTGGAGTCCTAATTAGCATGACTGAGTTAGACACATGCTTTAATAAGTGCAGGACAGAGTTTCTCTCTGCCTTTGCACAGGTGCTCTGTCAGGAGGATTTTGCAGAAGCAGGCTGGTGCTTGCAGGTTTTCTCATTTGGTATCAGAATGAAATGTGGTGCTTCCATCTTCTGTGTCTTCATGATGTTATTCTTGGTAACGTCCTAAATTAGCTATTAATTTGCTTTATCTATTTTTGATTTGAGACTCTTTTTGTCTAAATATTCCAAATAGAATGAGTCATGAATACCTGAGTTTAATGTTTTCCATTGTATGAGCTGCAGATCTATGTCATTATTTAGTTACACAAGAAAAATAAATATTCTGCTCTGTGTGTAGTGATGCTAAGCCTTTGAAGTGTTTTTGGTATTGCTTTCAATGGGAGCATGATTAAAATTCTTATAAGTGTTCATTAAAACCTCAAAATACCTGTTGAAGTCTGTGATAATTAGTTCAATTAAAATGGTATTCTGAAAACCAACTGCAATAATGAGAGCCTGGCATTCAGTGATTTTGTGTAGCAGTAGCTCCAAACTTTACTCAATTTGCATGCTGAAAGCAGAGACTGTAGTCCTCCCTTCCTTAGGGACAATTGTGAATATAAGCTAATGAGCAATCCCCAACACTAGCAGGCTTCACAGCTCCAGTAAATATACTGAGATAGTTTTGTGAGATGGATTTGTGAGCACGGGCGGGTAGAGCTGGGGGAGCTGTGCCAGCCACCTCCTTTTCTCGCCCATCAGTCTCCCAGACTCCAAAGAGAACTGCTGAAACTGCACGGGAAGCAGCCTTCACAGGGTCAGGATTTGGAGGGAGTGATGCTGCCAAACCCCTGCACTGGCTGCAGTGTGTTGACGCCCAGTTTAGCCCCTGCCGCTTAAAAGAATAGAACCGACTTGCCTAGCTCACGAAGAGGGACTTGCTTAAGGCAGAATGCATTATTCCACCAGATTTCCCTGGCATTTCTGGCTCAGTGAACACTGAAGTGGTGTTGCAGTGGGAGGAATCTCTGAAGGTGTCTGATTACTGGGAGCTGGGGATGCAGCAGAGTAGAAATTTATCATCTTTGCTCTCAAAAAGAAGTGGGCTGAGCAGACCCAGAGCACAGATTTTCAGCTGCCAAAGGCCAGGATTAACAGCAGGTTGGCTTTGCCTTTACAGGATGGCTCTGTGCAATCCAGCCCTCCCCACTCCCCAAAAAAGGATTTTTCCGGCAATAAAGAAGAAGCCATTGTCAATAGAAGTTGTTTTTATCTCATTTGTTCCAATGGATGTGGTACATTTTTCTTATTTTACTGTGCTTTTACTGTACTTTCTCCTGATTATCAACTTTGATGGATTGGTGACTAGCTTCAGAAAAATCCAGTCTGGTTTTGGTGAAGCTTTTGCCCTAAAAAGAATTTTCAAGTCTGATGTGAAATCTGTACAAAACTGAAACATCTTGTGTTTGAATCAGGGAAACTCATTTAAGGCTGCCAAGTTTTGCTGTGCAAAATTGGATTATTCCATACCTAATGTGCAGTCAAAATTCACAGTTGGAACACACAGAAGCATAGCCAAAGCATGCAACAAAAAGCTGTGGGTCTCCTATATGCTAAAATGAAATAATATTTTGGATGCTCTAGTGTAACATTGGAGCATTTAGTAATCATTGCACATAGTAGTCTGGTATACCCTAATGTGGTTCATTTTCAAGGCACATAATTTAAGGGGTTTTTTTGTGCTTGTTTGTTTGTTTGTTTGCTTAGGAGCTCGTTACATGACTTGTAAATATTCTGTGTTTCTAGTTCATATTTCAGTCACTTTTCTTCTGGCTTCAGTCACTTTTCTTCTGGCTTCAGTCACTTTTCTTTCTTCTTTTCTTCTATAAAACCTTCTCAAAGATCTCCAAAATACAGAGTTTTCATTAGCTGATGCTCTTCGTGTTTGAAAGGGTTAATAATTCATTTCATACTCAGCTAAGCTGTCTCATTCAGCTTGTTGCCAAAGCAAAGAAGAAGTTCAAGTTCAGAGATGTGCAATCTAGGAAAGAATTAGTCTTAAAAATTAATTGGAAACATACACCTTTTTGTCAGTTCCAACTTACAAAAATTATAATAATATAGTATGCTGGGAAAGATCAATCTCTTCCTAATGGGACCAAAAAATATCTGAGAACAAACAAAACCAGAGGGACAAGAGTAAAGATTGTTGGGATGGCAGAGAAGTTGGGTGCAGCCAGTTATAAGGACTTCTCTAACAATGTGTTATCCCATAGATTATTGTGATGATGAGAGAAAAGAAGAAAATAAGCCCAGGAAAAATAAAGGTAGAATAAAGACTACAAGGCTGAATGTGAAGAACATACATCAGATTGTAAGTACAGATAAACTGTAATAAATCCAAAGGTGGGCAGCTTTAAGGGAAACTGTTTTATCATTAATTTTTTATTTTCTATCTGTAAAGTCTCAGTTGCTGAAAGTTCTTTAGCAGGACTAGCAGTAATATCAGTCCATTAATAACTCCTAAAGCACTGAAATATTTCTTTACTGCATTGTCTGGAAATGATGGAGAAACAGTTCAGTACTCCATGTGTATGAGTGGTTCTCTAGCGCCAAACTCTTGAGTTCAGGGAATGAAATGAACTTCCTTATCATGTTTGATGCTCATTGTTTTTTATTTAGTTTCTGTATTTTTTCCTTCTGATCTGTTAAAAATTATGATAAACTCTGAGTTCTGCAAGACCAAAATACAGATCTCTTTCATTTTAAAATGGTCTGCATTTTTCAACACCATCACCACAGTAATTTCAAACTTCAAAATAAAAATCAGAGCTTATACTTCTCACAGTGCCTTATTAGGAGACTTACTGTCCTTGTTTCTGGTCTCTGGTAACCTGCTGCTGATTGTTAATCACAACTAGTTTCTTTTGGTGTTCCAGAGGAACCTGAAGGTGTTATCTCCCTTCAGGTTCACTACTCCCTTCTGCTTTGCTGGCTGCTTTCTGATCATCCACATTAAAATTCAAAGCATGCACAGGGCAAAGTCATAGAGCTTTAATCTTGGTTGGAAGTTAGTCCTGGATCCATCACAGCTGACACTTGAGGTAATTTGACATTGAAAAAAGAGTTATCCTAGGCCCCAATTCTCATGGTGCTGCTGAAGCTGAGCAGTAAATAATGAACTGTACCATCTAATTGAATTAGGCATTAGTGCTCCAGGAGCACTTCTTGAGAATAAGCATATGAACCCATCAGCGAACAGTGACGAACAACCCAGAACTGAGTTTCAAGCTGGACAGCATTGATGTTTGGCTGGGCTCCTCAGGAAACACTCGGCCTTCCTGTAGATCTTGCTTGACCTAGACAGTGCTCAAATTTCTCTTAATTACTTCATCTTACAGCTACTTAACATGTCTAATTACTAATCAACTAGACACCTCCTGGATGCTGCTCCCTGTGACTTTAAAATAATTAAATAAAGAAAGCATAATTCAATAACTGCTAAATAATCTTTTATAATGTTACTACAACAGTTTCTTTGTAAGTTACTAATCATAATTATGCAAATGTTAATTAAGGTTATTACTGTTCAGTTTCTATTGACTGGGGAAAAACTAATTTCTAGGCAGAACCAGCTGTATCATGTTGCCTTGAAAAAATTTTAAGTCTCTACACTTATGGAAATAAGAAACCAAGATCCTTATGGTACATTATAATAATTGTAAAGAGGACATACATTTTCTGGAGAACTGTCCTTACATACCACTTCCCTTCCCTATTTACATCCCCTCCTTTCACTTCCTAGCAAGAAGTAGGATCTTTCCTAATAACAGGAAAGATCCTGCAAATAATAAAATAATGCAGTAATGGGGTAGGGAAGATGAAAAGAGTGGAAGAGATGAGAGTTTCCATCTGGGCTGAGCAGTGTGTGTTAGACAGGGTAAGTTCAACCCTGCTTTAACAGCTTCCCTGGTTCAGGGGCCAGACAGGTTGTAACAATATGAATACCACATGTCCCTTTCATATTTCTGAGAGTGCCTCTCAAATCATTCCCTTACACTGAACTGTTCCTCATTTTTGCTAGTTTTGATGCCCCCTTTAAATGCCGAGAAAAGTATAAAAGGGTTGTGCATAGTAAGGAGTTATGAATCCAAATAAGATCACCAAAAATATGGAGACTAATTCACACAGTGTGAAGTATCCACAGGTCAGAAAAAAAAGAGCAAAAAATGCTGATGCTTTGCAAACAGTGGCATAGAAATGTTTGTAGGAGTAGTAAAGACAAAAGTTGGAGTAATGCAAGTGGAAGGAAAAAGGTACAAAAAGTCATTTAATTCCTTGCCTCAGTGGCACACAGTCATCTCGTTGGAGATCTGTGACTGCTCAAGTTGCCCAGCAAGTGGATAAAAAATGTCTTAAAATTTCAGCAGCAGGTTGAGGAGGGTAAAATGAACTGTTAAGGTCCTGGAAAGTGCATGGCCATGCTCACTTACAAGCACGAGCCATTTGTCAACATTACTGGAAGGTAAGCAGAAGCATCAAGCAAAGCCTACAATTAAGGCCAGAGTGAAATGCTGCAGCACGTGGCCCTCTTGAGAGAGACTGATTTCAGAGTCAGCAAGGGCAGGCACATCTAGTGTCCTTTGCTGTGTGCCCCTCTCCATGCTGCTGCAGAGGTTTCTCCTAGGACACCCTCCTGCTTTGCATCAGGGCAGGCACTGGAATCACCTCCTGGGCACAGAGCAGAGGCTGCCCAGACTGAGCTGAACATGGGTGGCTGGAACTTAGGCTTTCTAACTGAAGCCTTTGGATGTGCCGCTGGGGCATTCATGCCAAAAGATAGGCAGCCACTGATGGAGGTTCAGCAGAACAACAGCTTGCTCTCAGGGACAATGCCAGCTGCCTCAAGGACTATGTGGAATCAGACTGAGCCACAGGGCTGGTTCAGACAGACAAAAAAGGAGTGGTATGATGGGGTGAGGTTTTCTCCCCTTTAAATCTACGTTTGCCAGCTGAGTACAGCTACTCATCACTCAAGTGAGATCTTGTTTTTCCTCCCAGGCAGAGCTCATTGCAATCCCCATGTGTCACAGCAAAGGTCCCACTTGTCTGACATTTGGAAATGTGAGGCAGAGATAGGACAAGTAACCTGTACCTCTCCCAGTCATGTGCTTCTGGACACATCTGACAATAACTATATAATAACTAACAATTAGCTTCCTTGTGAGCTCTAATCCTTTCAGAGGATTAGACTGAAGCTGCTGCAAGTGGGAACCATATCCTGTCTGTATGCCACACACAGTAACAGATGCAAGCCCCTTCCTTCCTTCCTTCCTTNTCCAGCCCTCATCCCTCCTTTCTTTACTCATCTCTTCCTCCCTTCCTTCTCTCACCACTCCCGCAGTTGTGGCTTACCTGTAAATGTCTCAGTGAAAGGGCAGAAGCATAGCCAGAATTTTCACAGCAATGTCAGGGCATTATTGTGGTAATACAGAAAATAACTAAGCCTTCATCTACTGAAAAGTACCAAATGAAGAGGCAGAAATAGATTCATGGCCTCTGTCTCACAGTAGTGATTCAGTGCCTTAATCAAGGGCTGTGGCCAGAGCTGCAAACTGCCCTAATTTAAATCAGTTCTGTTGCTACTATTGTCCTTTAGATGAGACTGCCCTGCCCAGGGACAAATGTAGTCCTTTTCTCTGAGCTCCAGACATTCTTCCTTCTTGGCTTAGCTTTGGATGTTATGTACATGAGCTCACATCTTTAATAAATATGTTTAATTTAACCTCAACTCAGTCAAGCCCCTAAGTTTTGGGGTGTCTGCAGATTCTCTGTTAGCTACTGACTGTATTTTAAAAGCATGTGGAAAGTATCAAAATCTATCTATCCCTTAGGACATACAATTTGCCTCATTTGTCAAAACAAAATACACATATAAACACACCTCTTGAGGTGAAGAATATCTAAGAGATGCTACCAGGCAAGCTGCAGTTTCTACTGAGTAAATGCTGTAATTTCTTTTGAAGAGCCTGGTGATATGAAATAATGAACCACTAAGCTTTGTACTACGTTGACTATCCATTTTTGTCTTGCTGGTTAATGTTGCATTCTGTGATTATCTAGTTTCATCCTCTCATTTTTGCCAAAGCAGAATAATTTTAGCACAAACCGCAGCATCTCTATTCATCAAAGGCCAGAGAGTTTAATTGTGGCTGGTCAGTGGCAACCACTTAATTCTGAGAGGGGGAAGACCATGTGTGATGCATCAATGTTCTCCTCCAACACGTTAGCTGCAGTTCTAATTTCCCACTCAATCCATTCATAGAAAGAGCTCTTAATCCTGTCTCCTGACCTTTTTAGTCACTCTTCTCCCCCTGGCCCCTCAGTTAATATTAACTACCAAGTGAGAAAATGCCTTAGTCAGAGCCAATAGAGGTGTTGTAGGAAGCAGAAAGCAACACAGTCCATCTCCCTGAAGTGAACGAAACAGTGCTCAGAGGCATTAGAGCAACAGCTCTGGCACCAGGCTGAGAGAGAGCACAATTCTCTTCTGCAAACCCACACTGACGTAACTCAGCTCTGAGCTGCAATGACCATGACAGAAGTACAAGGACAGCTTCTTTGTCTTGCTTGTGTCTTGGGTTTCAGTGCAAGATGTTACCAGAAGTGTGTATTCTATCAGCATCTGTTGAAAACTGGGTGTGGGGTGGGGTAATCCTCTGTCCATGGGCCAGTTGTTAAAAAAAGAGGTGGGGCAGTTTCCTTTATCTCTTCCACAACCCATCCTTATCCAGAGAGGTATCTTCTGCTAAAGGACCACTGATTCTCACTTACTGACTGATAAAACCACATCATCCCATTGGGAGATGCTCCATCCAGGGGAAGCTGGATCCCATTTCCTACCTGGATAAAAATCTGAGATTTGGAACACCAAGCAGCCTTTTCTCCACTGCATTCCCAGAGGAAGACCAGGCCCATCTGCACCACCACTGAATCTTCAGAGAAAACTGCACCCTTTCTACAGGATCACCACTTCAACAGAACCACCTCTGCCACTCCAGAAGGACTGCAGCCACCATTTAATTGGGCTGCTACCAACACCCTGACCCACAGGGTGTCAGGTTGTATTCTGACTCTGTCAGTGGGTTTTGTTGTTTGTATTACTGTGTTTTTATTTTAATTCTCTTATTAAAGAACTGTTATTCCTTTCTCCATATCTTTGCTTGAGAGCCCCCTTAATTTTCAAAATTATAATAATTTGGAGGGAGGGGGTTTACATTCTCCATTCCAAGGGAGGCTCCTGCCTTCCTTAGCAGACACCTGTCACTCAAACCAAGACAGCTTCACATTCAGAAGATCAAAAAGCTCATATTTTATCATCTTATGATTGTAGTTATTGCAACTGCGTAAGATACCTGCCTTGGAAAAAGAAGGTTTCTTTTCAACTTTTTAAGGTTGGCATGCATGAAGCTCTTTTTTCTTGTGCAAGCAAGAGAATCTGGTACCATCCCAAGACAATGAATGTCAGGGACTAATATAAATTAACAACCTGGGTAGAGAACCCCTATTATTACATTTTAGATTAATGGCATGATATGGGCTACCTAGCAACTTTCAAATCTTGGCCTGAATAATGACTGTTAAATTTCCAGAGCATGTTTAATATAAATAATCAATTAATGAATAATGTAAAAGTTCTGTTCTATATTTTGAGCATAACCTGTCGTAACCTATCATTTACTAATAATTAATAGCAAACAGTTCATTGTGATGGGATCCAAAGTGCTGTAACCTGATCAGTCCTCTTGATTGCTTAGTATTTTAATGTAGAGACATTAGTCTTTCTCTGAAAAGAGCAGTCCAAAAGTTGAGATGTATAAAGAAGAGTATGGAAAAAAATAGAATAACAAAGAAAAACAATAATAACCCAAATACACAGTTACTTCCACAACAGTAGGAATGAACAACAACAACAACAAAATCTTTAAGTAACAAGTCTCATATGAAACTGCCTTTATGGAAGCTAAATCTCAAAATTCCTTCCAAGAGATACACAGATGCTGCCCCGTGCTTCATCAGGAATCAAAAGTGACACCTATTTTTGTCCACATAATAAAAAGCCAGCAGACTTGGCAGCCACCACTATATTCACAATACACTGTCTAGAACTTCATGACTCAACTTGGGATGTAAGATTCAGCTCCTGAAGCAGGAGCTCAGCCGCCTGAACTGTTTTCAGCTGGAAGCTGCCAGTGCAGTTGTGATAGAGCTGAACTGTATTTTCCAAACCGGCAAGTTGAAAAGAAAGAAACACTGTTTGTGAGCAAATTCGATACAGCAGGAAAGGAAAAACTAGATCTTTATAACCAGTTCCCTGCTCATATTAAAAAAAGCAGTGAAAAGCCATTTTCCAAATGTAACTGCAGACCTGAGTGTTTTGTCTTTGATGAAGCCCTAGCACACCCTGGCTGTAAGCCTGACCTTGGGCCAGGTCCTGCGGTGGATGAAGTTTAAAGCAGGGCTGGAGCAGACTGACAGGTGAGTTGTGTCAGGTCTGTCCCCTGCGTTCACCACCGCTTTTCTCGCCATCTCTTGCAGGCAGCCGGCGCACGGTCCCCTGGCAGTGCCCCCAGAGCACGCTTGTGAGCACAGGACTGCCTCTGTCCTGTCATCACTTTTACCTATGGGGGAAAAATCTCTTACAGACCTTCTCCCCTGCAAGGAGAAACCCTGTAGGGAGAAAGAGAAGCTTTTCATTTCCAGTGTGAAAGGAAGAAAAGTCCAAGATGAACTTTACCATGTGGACTGAACACTGGATTAGGCAAACATGCAGCTACAAAGCAATTGTGAGTGAGCTAGCCCCTTGGGACGGCTTTGACAGGGTCACGGAAGATAGGGCAACTGATCAGACAGGTGAGGTTTGGTTAAGGTTATTTCGGAGTTCAGTGGCTCTGCCAGAAACAGGATTTAAGGCTGCCTTTCTCCTGTCTGAAACTGTTGATTTTTCAACTAAATCCCTCCGCCCATTTGGCAACTAAACCCTGTCTTTTCCTCTGCCTTGTATGCACTCCTGCCTGCTCCTACTTAAAAATCAAACCAGATGATTCAGAGGAACATAAATAAGAGAAAGTAAATTAATGGCCCTCAAAGAATAAGAAATGTGTGCACAGAGCATTCATATGAACAAGAGGAATAAAGCAACACAGAATTTGTAAAAGAGAAATTTCTATCTTGAATATTTGTAAGCAATGTCTCTAAGAGCATGACGCTAGGATCTATTATTGTCTCTTTGTATTTTTATTTTTTCCTTCCCTTTTCACCTCTAGTCTTCATCAACCTTTGACTTTTTCCCAATCAAAATTGTTTTGTGTAACTTCTTTGATTGAAGTCTTGGGGGAAATGAATAAAACACTGTCACGATCCACAGAGGTGGGACTCATGATGGGTTCGTTTGATCTCAGGGTACAAAAGACACAACAGCAATGGACTGGATTTTTACTCACAGCAACAATGCACTTTATTGAGTGCCAACAACAGGTTATGCAATATAGAGAGGGAGAGAGATAAAGGAGAGAGAGAGAGGAAAGGGGGGGAGGTAATAGCTACCAACGGATGAGACGAGGTCCAAGCTCATCTTCCTTCCATGGGGAGATCTCAAGGGGTATGGTTGACTTATGGAGCTTTTATAGTCTTTCCCAAAGTGGCAGGCATTGTTGAGAGAACAGGTGGGGATATTAGAACTGTACAGTTCATTACAAGACAGGTACAGGACAGAGACAAAGCAGGTACAGGACGGAGACAGAGCAGGTGCCGATCAAACCAGCTATTCAGAGTGCATCCAGTCCACTGTGAAAACTGCCATTGTTTCCCACGGGTTCCTATGGGAACGCATGCCGGTCCTTGGTCCAGCAAGCGCCCACCTGCAGGCAGCACTTCGGCAGACATCCCACCTCAGCCAGGCCAGGCTCCCGTGTTGGGGTGGGAGGGCTTTAGGATTTCAGTCTCTTGTTCAGTCTCCGTCCTTGGCGACGGTCATGAGGCAGATGAAGGATCTTTTGACTGTCCCTTACAAACAATTAAGTACTTTAGTGTGAAAAAGTCTCATGTCCTTCCTATTTTCTGATGTATGAAAAAAACTCCACTCTTTCATGCCCATCCTTGTACTTTCTACCTCACCTGTGAACTCTTCTCCTTGTCCACCTTGCAGGGAATGCGTTTCCATCACATGTACTCACCCTGAGCTGTGCAATGATGCCCCACATCACATCAGTGTTCCTGCAGCTGAGCTGCAATTCCTGCGATAACTGCAGCACTTCCACAAAACACAGCTCTTCTTTACCTAAGATCCCCGGGGGGGCTGTCAGCTGCCAAGGATCTTCCTGAAAGGAAGAGGAGCTGAGAGAAACCCAATTGACTTTTAATCAGATAGCATATGGTGCCGCGGAGAACAAAGAAGCCATATTGACATTTACCAAATTAAATGGTTAAGTAGGCTGGAACAGGCCTGATGCTGATGGTAGACCTACAGCAACAGCTCACTGGGCACTGCTGTTTGCAAAACACGTGCTGAAGTTTGGACACTCCTTGCATCAGTGGTGCAAGGGAAAATGAAAGGATAGCAGATGGCAGATTGGCAGTTTGTAGGGAGATACAACCTGGCTTGTCTTACTATTTTGCCATAACTAAATCAATATTTTATTCCCTTGCTCCCAGGCTGAAAGTGCCCTGGCTTGTTTGTTGTGTCATAAAAAGAGTTGCTATACTGATTTCAGCTGTCAGCCTGCTAAGTGGGCTCTGGTCAGCAGCAGGCAATGCCTTTGTTAGACTTCATTACTTGGGAGAGGAGTTGTCAACATCTGTACCCAACTGCAAATCTTCTGTATCAGCACTTTGGAAAACATTTGCAATTTCAACAGAAATACCAGCAGAAGGAAAGAAAAGTGGTTTCTTTTTTTCATCAGTTTGGTATTTTGGAAGACAAGGTGAACATGCTAGCAACTGAGATGTCTTTACTGCTTGATAGGACAGGCCAGCAACACATAGCTGGCAGAAGTTTCTTCAAGCTCTTCTACCCCACTCTCTCTTCCTTTACGCTGAGTCTTTCAATAGCAATATTTGACTTTATTTTAAGGAAGCAAAGTCTTCAATCCCACCATGCTCTCTTTCAATTTGCATGCTGCAAATTAGCTCAGAGTGCCCCTTCTCGGGGCCCCTATTTGACCGTGCCTCAGTGTCACACACATGGCTTATATTTTTCTTTATCTTCCTCTAACAGCTTCACTGTGCTCATCTTTCAAAGACCACAATCCTCTTGGAGGGCCAGTATGTCAGTACTGGGAGACCATTTCTTGAAATTATCCTTAGGGTTCATTAAGGCTTTGCAGTTTGAAGTACAGCTGAAGGCTCTGTGCCAAAATTCAGACATTTTCCTTTCATTCCTCTGCCTGGTCCCAAGGCACTCAAAGTTGTGGGTGAAGTTACCCTGAAAATCTGAAGCCAGTCAGCAGCAAAGGGTAGATTAGATCACAAAACAAGCCTAAGCTATGAAATTACCAATTATCTTTGCATAGGAAAATTTCAGAATCAGGATGTGTAAGATGTTTTCAGGCATAACAACAGTTATTAGAATAACAGCCTGCATGCTGTACAGATAAAACATACTACTATAATAAAAGTCAAGAGAAATGTATCCATGTGAATGATGGTTTTGTTGGGTTTGCTGCTAACCTGAAGAATCTGACATTAATATTTATCTGGGTTGTCCTAAACCAGAAATTATGACTACTTTCTTCAAAAACCACAATCACCAACCTGGAAATCTACTCTTGGGCTGAATAAAACATTTTTTTTTTTTTTTACTTACAGCATTGTTTCTGTAGAGGTTGTACTCTGGTTTACTGTTGTTGATATTTTCTCTCTTATTTTGGTTTTGAACAAATAGATCCATTACAGAACAAGAGCCTTTTCTTTTTTTTAAAGAAATCTTTTAATTCTTTGTTTGTGGTTCAATCCAAAACTGTTTTCTAACAGATTCAAATGAGTTTTGGCATCTACAAAATTGAGTTTCCTGAACAATTTTGGATCACACCCCAGTTAACTTTCTCCTAAATCTGACCAAAATCTTTAGCTAATGCTTACTCTTGGTAAAACAACAGTGAAGCAGCAAAGACCTAGGGGTGACAGCAAAGAAAGATTTTTGGATTTTGTATGATGTATCCTTAAATCAAAGAGTCATTGCATGTTTGTGTTTTTCCGTTCACTCATTCGCTTTCTGTGTTTGAGATTAATATTACCTTTGTTCATTTTGAGGGAATGGGGGTGGATTTGTAACTCAGGATTCAAGCCTTTGGAGCATTAACTGTAAATTAAAACAGATGCTTTCCTGAAGATAACACAATCAAATCAATATGGAGCCAAAGGAGCCCCTCACATGATGAAAGCTGGTTTTAAAGTACTGTAAAGCTTTTTTGCTGTTCAGTCCATCAATTTCCTTTTCCTGCTCTGATCTGATACAGGACAAGCTGAGGCCACTGACCCTTTTGCAGAGTCCAACAGGGAAAGCTCCCCATGAGACCAAAAATATGGCCAAAGGAGACAGATCAGTGTGGGGTTTATGTGCTGTGTGGGACAAGGTTAAAATTGTTTTAGCTGTGTTTTATTGTTCTGTGTTGCAAACTACAGTCAAGATTCTTGTGTGCAGAGCTCAGAACCAGCACAAACACTGACAAGAGGGGACCCAGGGTGGCTCACTGGTACCAGCAGTGTCAGAGGGGTCTGTTCCACACTTCCTGGAGCACCTGGAAAAGCCACATGCTGCCTCACTGCAAAGTCATTTTTCTTGCCATATCCTGCTTCAGAGAAATTCAGGTCTTGTGCTGTGACCACTCTGCAGACCAGGAACCTCTTGGCAGGTTTGGGCCTCACCTCGGGCTGAGGGATTGCAGGGCCACCTGCCCTTTGAAAGCACAGGGTCACAAATTCCAGCAGGGAGAAAGTTTCAGGCAGAAGTACCATTAATGCTTGCTCTTTGTCATGAGATTACAGGACAACTTCTAATATATTTTTTTGTTCTTAAAGTAAATTCCTGACCTCATGTTTTCAGGGAAACTCTGCAAGATACCACTCCTGAAAGCTCAAGAAATAAGGTAACAACATAAAAAGAATGAATTTTTTACAGTTTCAAAGAAGTTCAACTCACAACTTTTAAGGCAATCTCATAACCACAGGGATCAAGATAGTATTGAAATGATCAGAGTGAAAATAGTTTCCTCTGTTTTAGCTTTCCTATCTATTTTTATCTCTTCCTGGTTTGACTTAATTATTTTTGTTTTCCCCCTTCCTCTAACTAGCTAAGCTTTGAATTCTTTTCCCTTGGGCTTAGGTCTTAGTATTTACAGGCTGGCTGTCTCAGTACTGACGTGGTAGGTTATTTATTCTTGACTTAGAAAGGACATTTTTCAATACCTTTATGAGTAAGCAAATAGTAAAATTAAAAAAATCCAAACAACAAAGTTTGCTGCTGCTGAATGAAAAATCTCATTTGTGCATATTCTGTAAAATCCTACTTTTTAGAGTAATTCAAGTGTTTAGAGCTTGATAGTTCTAAACAGAGATTCTTACTGCTGCTAGAATTCATTGCAATTTTAATTTATTGTTATGAATGCAGAGCTAGGATCTATTTAAAAAATGACAAATTTTAAAAATATTCATCCTAATTTAAATTTTCAAAATATTAATGTTTTTCCATAGAAAAAAAGTCTATGGAGCCACAGAGGCTTTTCTAAATTTTCTTCCTTTTTTTTAAATTTTTTTTTNTACTCCCTTTCCCTTCATGATTGATTTAGTCATAATTGTATCTAGGTTTAAACAGTACAAAATTTTCTTTATTACTGCAGAAGTTATTTAACTCACTTAGCTACCTTTGAGTGTGGTCTATTCCAAAGGCATAGATCCAACATTATATCTGCATACTGCTATATTGGCAGCTGCCTCCCCGTGTTAGCTCTCCAGCTTGGCACCCAGTTTCATATCAATATATTTACAACCTGAGTCATGAGAGAAAAATATTTATAGAAGTCTTATTCTGCAATGTAAACATAAGGTGCTGTGCCCGGAGCTGCCACCTGCACAGAGCATGCACAGCATGGTGTATTCTCTTTAGCTAGCTGATATTGTAGAGAGCCTTTTGTATAGAAAGAGAATGGGATTTAAACACCCCATAAAATAAGGATTCATGTTAGGAAGAAACGTTGCCAAGTGTGCATGCAATTTATGTGAGAGCTTTCTGGACACAGGCATGTGGGACAATCTTATACTTAGTAAGCTGGATTTTAATTAAATAAATGCCACACAACCTGCAAAGACTTTACTTGCAATCTTGGCTGTTCTTTACCTGGCAAATCCTAGATTTTTGCATTTTAGCTAAGACTAACTGATAAATTCTGATGTTTCAAACACTAGTGTCTCTTTGTTCCTAGGATACTGGAAACCACAACAGAATTGAAAAACAATTTTCCAAAGCTCTGAAAGCCAAAGAGCAGATCACATATTTTGCCTGAAGCTACAGAATTGACTTTCACAGCAAAAAAAAGCAGAAAAGGGGAGATATTCTTATGATCTTACCAAATGAAGATGTACCCTAATCTGAAGGATGCACAACAAATGTGGAAAGAAATACAACACACGAGTCCATGTTCAAGATAGGAATGGGTGGATCTTCTTTGAAGTGTCAGATAATGCAATAATCTTTCTTTCTAGTATTATTAAAATTATTTACAATAATATAATAATTACCCCTTCTTACAAATACAATTTTCTAGGGTTAATTCCTTAGCTATCATGAAGGTCTGAAAATTTCCTAGTAGAAGTGTGTCTTTGGGAAGAATCGGAGAGAGAGAAATAATAAATCATCTTCTAGATTTGTTCTGGAAAGATGTTTCCATTTATGTGCTGTATTGTGGAGACAGTGACAAAATGCTAGATGAAGATTATCACATGCCTTCCATGAGAACGAAAAGGGTTACACCTATACTGTACTTTGATGGCAAACATATGATACTTCAGTTTGAGGTTGCAGGAAACAGAACCTGCGGTGAGATCTCTGCTTATGATTTGTACTCCTTCCTTGTTTTAACATGGGGCACACACAGACTGTCCTTCAGCTGAGAAAGACAAGATCTCGCTTGACCCCCAGTACAGAGAGTTATATAGTCCTCACAGCAGTGTGACTCATGAAAATAAACTCCCCTGGATCCCCATCTGCCATACATTATCCAGCAGCAACTTGTCCTTGAAATGAACTAAGTAGAGTTTTCCATCTGGCCAGCGACCAATTAGTCAGTCAGTTTGCATGGTGACCCTTTGCCTTGTGATTGCTTTTAAATGAAGTCTCCAAAATCTGTATTGTTCTGGGTAGGAAACATCTGAAATCACTTTCCAAAGAGAGCTTGGCACCTCCCCACTATTATACCATTGTGCAATTTAAAATACATCATCTCACTTATTGTTCCCTTTATTTGATCTGCAGCCCTGCTTTATGCATGCAGCCACTCCTCTGGAAACAAAGAGATCTCCCATTCCTTTTGAAACTGAATTAAAACCGCTGTTCCCAGGAGCACTTCTCCTGGATCCAAATATCCAGCAATCTACAATGTACAGAGACAGCACTGTCACCATTTCTAAGAGACAGGAAGGAAGAATCTTAAAAGTCAACTTCGTCTTTCTTAATTTTGGACATATGATGGTAGATTGGACTGTATCAGTAAGGTTGAAGTTGCAATCCAGTCCCAGAGGTCATAGGAATAGCTTTATTTTTGCTTGACAACCCAAGCCAAAATAAGCTATTGACTGCTTCTATTGTTAATATATAGTAAAGTGTACACAATTTATTTCAAATGAGACCAGTTCTTAAAAGTGTGTTAATTTTTTTCAGCCTTAGCCCCTGATAAAACAACTAATGTGGTGGATAGTGTCTATGAATGCCTGCATTCCAAGACATCCAAATGGTTAAAAACTTACATTAAAAAGAGCAAAGTTAGCTGAACACAGTTTGCAGTGTAGTATTTGGTAAGATGCCATAAACTTTAACGTAACTGTAATCTGTGAAAAAGTTATCTTAGTTTTAAATAAGGTTTTTTATGTTATGATGCTGCCTTACAAATTTGCCTTTTGTTTGAAATATTCATCTTAGTTTCTTGTAAAATGATTTAATAATACATCATCCTTAACTAGCACCCACTCTCTATCAGACAAATCCTTTAAATTATAATTAAATACATCCTTTAAAACATCAGATAATGAGCCAATATTATAATTTCTAACCTCTTACAGACTAGAAATGGAAAAAAACCCCAACCCACATGACTGATTACTTACAGTTCTTCTCCCTTTTTGGTCACAGGGTTGATTAGACTGCCTTTTTCTCCTTTCTAAACTTTTCTGTGATGGTGCAGAAGTATAGCCTAGTGATCTAGTCAGAATATTTCTGGCATATCTTTCAGCATATCTAGGTGGCTGTTGTATGTTGTACCAAGTTACTCTCCTAATTTGCCTGTAGAACATGTTTTGCTGTGTAGGAGTTAAATCTAATAAATCTGGAGGGCTCGCACCACTGAATGTACCTTTTCTAAGGTGCATTTTACAAGCAGTCACGTACTGTAAAAGAAACATTATAATGAAAAATTTCAGGATTCACAACTTAGACATGTAGTGCAAGAAGTCATGCAATGGCAGAAAACAGCTCACTTTCCTTAAGCAAAGTCTGGGGAGAAACACCTTTGGAGATATTTTCACCAACATATAGTACATTGCTGATCAGACAGTGATGTCTTTATCTTTTGGCTTGTGTTCAGCTTTTCTGACTTACCACAGCTAGTGCTGCCAGCCTGTTGCCAGTAAGTCACATTTAATGCTTGCAAAATGCTTTGTCTCATGCTCACCTTCATGAAGTACAAACAGTTTATGGATTGCCCTAACCAGTTCTTGAGATCTCTGCTCTGTGCTCTAGAGGGCAGGGAGTGATCAGCACCCCTTCTGCTATTTTATGTTATAGAAAAGTGCCTTCAACATGACACATTCTGTCATCTCTACATCTTTTGTGTAATACGACTGTGGTGGAGCTGTCTGTCCATCTTTACCACCAAAGAGTATTCACTGAGACTGTGACCAAAGCCGGAGCTACCTGGAGCCCTATGTTCAAAGCCTAGTGAAGACCTGGCAATGATTACACACCTGGTTTGGCACTCAGGAGGATGCCCACTCCTCCTGCTCTCCCTCTGGCATCTCTTACCTGCTCCCTGTATACTTCTTATCTGACTGGGCTTCCAGCGAGTGCATGTATTCGTACTGAAGCTCATAACAGGCACCAAAGGGCTCCGTGGGCTTCCATCAGCCCTAAAGGGGTTGAGACAGCAGCAGTGTCATGAACAGTGTCACTACCCCACTTTAACAGGGCAAAAAACATAATGAGGAATTGAGAGAAAAAGACAGGAACCACACAAGAAAGTACAGCAACAATAGCAATGGGGAAAATCAGAGGTAGAGGTAATGTGATGAGATCCTGTGCCGAGGAAAAAACGAAATGAAAATATTGGTGGGAAGTAAAGGAGAAGACCTAGAGAAAA
>WAAG01040739.1:228-11570 GCA_013390105.1 Tichodroma muraria
ACAGGCTAAGCAGGTCTGATATTGGTTAATAAAATCTGAAAATAATTAGAAAAAATATTCCCCATGCCCTATTTCTTTTGGCACAAAAATGTAGGAAAATTAGTCTGTGTAGTTAGTGCCAAGCTGGGTAGATCTAAATGCTACTTCCAAACTGAAGTATGGAGTTTATGACAACCATCTGCTGAGCTCTCTACCCAAGTAAAATTAAAATACTGATCAAAACAATTTCTTTTCAATACTGGAAAATTTAACAGTAGATTTTTTACCTACATTTGAATATTACGTCTGCCTTCTCCTTATAAATTGTAGATAATAAAACAAGATTTTTGCACGCACAAGATCAAATCTGCCCTTTTCCTTTCAGTTTTCTAGAACACTGAAAGACATAGACACCAAAACTTAGAGGAAGGCAGAGCAAGCTCTAAAATTGTAACAACAATCCTGACCTTTTTCTGGTTTATCTGATCGTGAAAGCAACAAAACTTCGTAAGTTTCCTTCTATTCTTTTTTTCCAGTTTTCTTCATTTGGCAATAATTCACAGCCTATGAAGGCTTAAATGGTACAAGCTCTTCTGCTTGATTTCTGAACTCCAGGTCCACTCAGTGCTGTGAGAGGCTCTGTATTATATATCACACATGCCCAGTACACATTTACAGCATCAGGTGTCTCATATAATGTACCTGTTGGTGTTGCTGTGTTGCTGTGAAGAAAGAAGAGTAAATTACAAAAGAGGAAACATCACAGCTGAAGCTACAGCTTCCCTGCTGGAGCTTCTGCCCTGGGCGTCCAAGATCAGCTTGGCCAATGGAATTCAGAACCAATTTTCTAGATATGTATGTGAATCATCAATCCAAATACTAGGAGATGAGTAGAACATTATGGAGGAGTGAAGGCACATACCGCTCTTTCTGCTGCGCTAATGCAGCCTGCAGGTAAGAATTTAATATCCCCTAAGCTGAGGACTACTCTCTGAATATGTGTTTTAATCTCAAGATTTAATGTTTAACAACCTTAGCTAAAAGTTAACTCTTATCCTTATCATTTAGAATTTATTGAAATTCTTTGACAAGAGAATTCCTGTACTTTGGTTTATGCTTTCATGATTTTTTATATATTTATATTCAGTAATGAGGCCAGAGTGGAAGGGTCAGCCTACCAAAATTCCTGGCTTCATCACCTTGTTAGAGTGTCTTTTTCTTTTCACTTGGGGAATATTTTCAGTTTCTCTAAGCTTGAAATACAGCAAGCAGAATAATGAAATATGTATCTGTATTTCTGGACTACTATACAACTCTCAGAGTTCTCTACAAGCAACTGGGGGTGAAGCTCTCCCAATGTGGTGCAGCTACAGAATATAAGTATGAGCTAATATCTGTCATTCTAAAATGATAAAAAAGAAGTTAGATTTTTTATTTTTTTCTAAGTAGTTTAAAAACTATGAATATGGTCAATGAATTAAAATGTATTTTAAGTATTGCCAGAGAATATAGTGAAGTTACTCTCTGACAAGAAAGAACTGTGTATCACTACAGTTCATCCTCACAATTACTTGACTCAGCACCCCCCAAGGAAATTCACAGCTGCCAACAGTGTTGTGACAACATTGCAAATAAAAAGTTTAGGATAACTTCCATATGTTCTCTGCAGTCTTAAATGCTAGATTTAAGAATTTTACATTAATCTAAAATTGCTAGAACAATATTAATATACATTTAGAAAAGTACACATTAAATATCAGAAAGGATAAGACTGAGATTTACAAAAATAATGAAATTATTTGACCATGTATATCCTGAATAATCAAGTGTAATACAACAAACCTCACCCCACCACTTCCCACACCCCCAATCCAAGTAGCAGATGGCAGTCCATTAAGCTAGCAAGAGTGAGGCTGAACAGGTGAAAGAAAATATTCTACTCAACAGGTAGGGCATTTCTGGAACTTTTCTTCACAGAAACACAGAGACACATAGTATCTGTGGATTAAAAATGGGATAAGGTCATAACCAACTGCTACAATTTGGAGTTGTCATTAATAATTCTCTGCTGAAATCTGGACAGGTTTATTTCTTCAGGATGCTGACAAAAATTCAAAACAGTACTGCTTGTAATTGAGCATAGCAATTATTTTTAACTTGCATTTCTTTTGCTACTTCAATGTAACAGCATTTTCACAAGTTATAGACAAAAACAATAGAGTAAATTTAATACTTGTAATTTTGATTTTGTCATATACTATTTTTATAGCTCTCTTACAAGGCACACAGATTGTTTTCAAAGAAACAGTCAGCACTGGCTTGGGGATAGAGATTACCTGCATCACACTTCCATTGTTAAATCTCACTAAGTTGTAATTGGCATGTTTGTATGCCAAGTGTTTTCCTATTGATGGTACTACTCAAAGGAAAAAAATTCAGAGCAATTAAAATCAAGAAAAACTCCAGCTTTCTACGAGGCTTTTCTTTTTGAGCAGTGGAATTCCCTATCATGCCTTCAATAGTTTCCATTTCAGGCATTATGCTTCATCCTTCTAAGGCTTTTCTACTACTTCTCATGACTTTTTTGCAACGAGCTCAATTACTAGGAACACTGATGTGTTCTAACAGCCTATGTAGCAGTGAGAAGAAAGAAAAAGTTGCAAAATACCATAGTTCTACACTCTTCCGTATGAACAAAAGTAAATATTGCATTGGCCTTGAATACAAAAAGCAATTAATGAGTGAAATTTGGCATTGGGGTTTTTTGAGTGACAAATTATGTGTTCACAGCTAAATGAAACATTTCCATTTTAAATTGCCTTGCACAGTTTACTTGCAGAAACTACGTCCAAAAGGATATGGGTACCTGGCTAATCCTTACCAGCTCAATTCCTGAAATTCTTGCTTTGCAATTTTGTCTTTTGGTATTTACACTTTCAAGCATTGTCATCAATATAACTATACAACACATTCAGTTAACAGAAAATTAAGTAAAACCTATTTTACTACATTTATCTTCAAAATATACAAAGGTAAATATGAGCTGAACATTGAACCCTCACTTGTGAAGATGATACATGTCAAACCCATAATCCTTGGCCAAAGTGTGCTGACTTCCAATTTGGAATTTGTACGTTATTGAGGGTCTGAGGAACTGAAAAACTTAAGCAAATCTTGAGAGCTAGCTAACCTCAAGAACAAACATGAATGAAAATACTTTATCTCGATGAGAGTGACAAGAGTGTGGTTCAGCTGTTTTCAAATTATGTGACAGTGCTGAAGGACTACTCTAGAGAATTATTATTATTTTTTTTTTTAATATTGCTTTACTCTATACATCTCAAGCACATCTGACAGAAAAGTCACAGCATAAAAGACAGAAAATGAAAACTTCATTGTGACAGGAAAATTTTTCACTTGGGAAATGTTTTCAAGATTTTTATTCCCACCTGGCTTGAGAATATTGTAAGTTATCAGAAACCTCTTATGATACTATCTACTGTTGATGTTTTTAATATCTCTCACAGTAAAAACTGTGAAAATAATCAAGCTACTGACATTTTCCTTCCACTTTCACTACAGCTTTTATCTGATTTAAACATAAATAGAGATACCTAAGCCACCCAGAAAAGATTAAAAAGGCTTTTATTTTCTTTTTCTGTGAGTCTGCTTACCTCTTGGTCGTTTTGGTTATCAGTTTTGCACAATAACATCGCTTTGTTGTATGCGATGTTTTTAATATTTTAGAATTGATTAGCTTTTTCTGCATTAGTGTGGGGATTATTCCTTGTGTATGGGGCTCTTGATAGTGACTCCTCTCAGCTTGGTCATGGACAGACTGCCATAAAAGAAGATGCTGAAAAAGATTAATTCAAAATGTGCAATGATGAGAGTTGCTGAAAGAAGTAGAGCTCGCTCAGGCATCCAAGACAGCTCCTTCTGCCAGGCAAGGCCTCCTGGTACCCATCACACACATCTGGGAATGAAAGTTGAGGGTGCTTTTTCCTGAGACTGTTTTGGAAACCTGGTTGTTGTGAACGACATATGAATGACATATGTGATTATGAACAGCCACTATGAAAACCTCTGTATCACAGAAAACTCTGTCTATGCATATTCATCACGTGCTGGCACATTTAGGTCATACCTCTGCCAAATCAGGGAGCAGGATGAATTCCTGCAGTATCCTGTTCAGAACCGAAGACCAGGTTTGCTTGATTTTTAAGACTGTGTTGAGTAAGTAAGCGAAGGTAACAAGTCATACAAAGCTCCAGAAAGAGTCTCAACATTTTTTGACAAGGAAGTGGAAGGGAGTTCAGGCAAATAATTTAAGACGTCACAAGGCACAAAGAATGTCTGGATGCAGAACTATATTCAGATACGTTATTCTTAATTTAAAAAACATCTACAAAACTTTGCTCTCTACCTGTAACTGATTCATTTCTATCTCCTATCCTAAATGCTCCTGTGTAGTCAAGATTTGAGATTCTTGGATAGAAATCACTATAACCTTATTAATTAGCAGAGTCAGCTGTGTAACATTACAAAGGCAGCTCTACTCACAGTATAATTAATAAAATGAATGAGCTATCTTAGGCTTTTAACTTCAAGTGCTCCCCCACCTCCCAACAACTTCTATCATCTTTAATTTATGTGATGTGAAGTATCAGGGTCATGCACGACACGGAGGCAGCTCGGCCTCATGTTTATTAGCAGGTCACAGACCCAGGAGCACAGACACAGAGAAGTCATCTGTCAACAAACTAAAACTCACCTTGAAGCAAACAGCAAAGTGACTAAGTGCTGAATATAATCTGAATGTGTTTTGTGTGGCAGAAACCACACTTTTTCAGATACATTCTGTGCATAACTGTGTCCAAATAGATTAAAAAGTCTGGCTCCGCATCTCAGCTCATGAGATCCTGCAAAGATCTTTTGAGATCAAGAAGCAGTGGCAGATTTCAGCAATCAAAGTACTAACTCACGGCTGTGTCACACCTCAATGAAATCTTCAGCCGAAAACAGGACAGACAAACACCTTTGCTGCCTTTCTTTATAAATAACACTTTCTTGGCAAGTTCTGCAGAAATTACTTATTTCGATAGTTCAACCGACTTTTAAGTCTGCACCTACTAGCTACTAGTACAAAAACCCAGATCTGGACATTCATTACCTGAGAATGCTACCCATAAACCATAATTTTTTAAAAATTATTTAAGTAACAAAATGAAAATGATCCTTTATTAATGAAGGCTGAACTAGTACACTCACTTAATCAGGACACAGATAATTAGGAAATCTGGCTAATTAGGATTTTTCCTAGGAAGCTGAATTAAACCAAATGAGTTTTGACTGGCAAGGGACAATGGTTAACTGGGATGATAATTCCACTTAATTGGTATGCCTGCAGGCAGTTAAGTGGTCTGTGAGGCTCAGGGGCTAATAACAGCCTTTCTTTCCTCAAAAGACCTGTGCCCGTCCAAAATCAGTAAACCAAAATGGTTTTAATGCCCCCATGTACACATTAAGCATCACTCAAAAGTTCACTCTATTCAAGAGGTCATCATAGGAGAACTTTTAGGGAAATTGGAAGTGCTAAATTTTCTCCAAACATGTTTCAATTACGAGAAAGGAAATGAAAGACCTAAATTTTTTCCTTAGTGCTGAAATACTTTACTGTTGAAGTTCCTCCACCGTGAAAGCCCCAGGGGCACAGTCCCACCCCCGGTGTCAGTTCCCTGTTCAGCACCCTTTCTCAGGGCACTGGCTGCTGTGTTTGGGATCCTTCCCAGCCACCAGCCCCTGTCCTACCCAGCACGCTTCTGTACTGCAAGCCTGGCTCAGTGCCTTGACTAGTTGCATCAAAAGGCAGCAGAATGAATTTATTACTACCACACAATGGTATTTAGGACAGCAAAAATGCACAAAAAGGAATGTTCATCTCCAAAAGTTAGAGTTCTGCTTTTCCTTGAGGAAAATAGTATTTTGAGGCTCCCTTGACCAATAAATGAGTTCTCATATAGCTTTTAAGACATCTTTACAATCGATAATCCTTCAACTGATTTTTTTTTTTTATTTCAAAGTTTCTGATGCATAGATGTTACAGCTGCATTAGCCTCATTTATTTAAGAAAACAGGTGAAAAATAAATGTCTTATCATTTTCCCCTGACTGTATCAGAGTGGAATGCTTAATTTGAAGTAATAGAAAAAGGATAAAGACTTAATGGTAAGTTTGATAAGCATTTGTATAAATTCCAGCTTTTCCTGGAGCTTGGGAACTAACAATGGGAAGTCAGAGATAAAAAAATAGTAAAGAAAATCACCAAATATCTGACGTACTGGAATATGCATGTATCACAATGAAGAAAGTAATGAAATTATACAGAGTAAATGTTCAATATTTAATCAGTTAGACTCTAGTTAAACAGATAATCTTTAATGTGATTCACTAATAACCCAGTGTTGATACAAAATCTTAGAATAGCAACATCAGTACACATCCCTGTACATGAAGGGAGATATTATTTTTAAAACATTCATTTAATTTGGACAATTCTGTACTGACCAGCCATGATCTACAAGATGTTTTCTACATCTCTTTGGTAAGTGCAGTCCTACAGTTTGAGTCAGTGTATTAGAATGCCACTGTCTGGCTCTGCCAGTTCGAGATCTAAGTATTTTTAAAAATTATTCCTATAGACTGTGATAGAGTTTGGGGGGACATGCATGTGGAGATAGATTTACATTTGCTTTCCTATAAAGTACCTAATTTCTTTGCATGGAGGGAGGAAATACAAATCTTTTCTGAATCCCAGGGACACAAACTTCATGAAAATGAAATGTCATTAGCAGCACTCTCAGATATTTCCTGAGGATATAATCTCCAAACCAAGCTTTCAAACTGGAAAAGAGACTCTTCAGTTGTTCAGTAATTTATACTTATCGCCTTACAATGTTTAAATTCAACTAAAAATTCTACGAAAGGAGAATATACCTAAGCAAACCCTATTAAAGTAACATGAAAAATGAATGCTTTTTATTAAAATACATGCTTCATGGCAATATCAAACTCCATTTTTTCTAACTTAACCTTGAAGAAAATAAATTACTTCTCTGATTTTAATTCAACAAATAATTAAAATATTAAAAAACTCACACTAAAATATCTCAGCCCTAAAATATCTAAACCTTGGCTGGGGATCTTGTCTCCATCTGCAGATCTATTCTTTATAATGTTGACTGCTCCTCTGAGCATGGTTAGAACTCTTCAAGGCATGATGAAATTATTGTAAAAGAGCCTTCACTTCTGGGCTGTTTATCTAAGACATCTGCCCATGGACACACACCTTTATTTCTTATTCATACACATAAAACCCTTTCCTGCTACACACAGCTCATGGCAAAGATCCAACACAAACGAAAGCAAGTCTCGTATTTCCCTGCAAGATAATCCCATGGTCTCAGTGTGTTAACACTGGAGAAATTTGTACCCAGTGGAACTCAGCACTTAACCAGCTGCAACAAAAATTTTGCTATGATCCTAGGTAAAATTGTCATTTAGTTATTTGCCTTCTTCTCCAGTTTAACTTATTTCCTACACACTGCAAGTATTACCAGGTAGCTTTGAATAGCCTTATATTACTTGGAATTGCCTAATTTTCTTACTATTTTCCCCAGACTCAACAAAGAAGTCAGAATTACTGTTGTAAAAATGTTGTAAGACTTCATTGAGAAGTAAAAGACCCCTATGGAAGGTCGGGGCAAGAATAAGTATATACAAAACACAATAAAGATGATCAGTGAACTTCTGAAAAGACTTTATAATCAAACTGTCATTCCCATGAGCAGGAGTCCCAGCTGAAGCAGTCCCAGCACTCTGACAAAGTCAGGTACACTAACTCACAAGAGAGTTCATCTCTTGTTCTCCAAAACCATTTAATATTGATATCTATGGAAAGAAATTAAAAATCCAATTTAGTATCTTTTCCTCTGAATCATTTGGTATTTTCTACTTTGTGTTTGATCTTTTCTGCCAACTGTGCTTATTCCTGACTCTTCACCATCCCTGCAGTTCTAAGCCTCTCCCTATAAACCCAGACTTCACTCAAGAAAATACAACAACTACTGTTTGTTTTTGGTTTAGTTTTTTGTTTTGTACGGAAATTTTACTAGGGCCAGTTATTTATCAACCAACAAGCATGAAAAGATGATATTGTCATGCTGGTCCTTACAATATCTTATTGTGGTCCTTACAATGTCACTTATTGTGACATTTTACATAGTTCTTTTCAATAGCACTGAGCAAAAATTCAAGTGGGAAATTCAACTCTAGTTGGCCTGTCAATCTCTGCAAAATTAAAGCTATTAATATTTTATCAAAAGTGTGAGAACACTATAATAATTATTTGTAAGTTTTCTTTGAAATAAAGAAAATGCACATCAATATTTTAACAGCAAAGTGTAATTTTTACATGGCATTTACCAGGTATTGCATATGACCTCCTAGAAAAAGCTCCCATCACATTTAAAATGAAAAAAAAAACCAATAAAAATTATTGCTTTTTCACACACTTTGGAATTAATTTTGCATAACTAAAATAATAGACATATTTATGGTACTCTTTGTTTAAAAGCTACTGTTCCTGAAAATGTAAATTTCAGGAAAAATGCAAGACACCTAAGTTTCTTATAGACACTGCAACCATGGATAGTATCTTCCCACTGCTATTCATAAGTTTTCATTAATTCATTTAAATTCATTCAATTTTCATTATTTATTCCCCTTGGTTTTCTTTAACTTTCCCATTCTGCTATCTTCATTTTCTACATTCTTTTCTCCTTTATGTGTGGTCTCATATACGGATGGGACAAACGCCAGCTTAGAGGAGCTAAGAGAGAACTCACTGGTAGGATCTAGCAACTGGCACACTGTGTAAAGGTATCCAGAAAAAGGGACAGAAAAGATCCTTTTTAAAGCACTATCTCATGGAGGAAGAGGAGAAAGGAAGATAATAATCTACTGCAAGGACAATGCTCATAGGAATAGAACCAGGTTCTTGGATAACAGGAATTAGAGCTTTATTCATGCAAAGGATGGAGTATTGGTGTGCATGTCACAGACCATTTCAACTGCGCAAGAAAACAAAATATTCCTTCTGCTCTTACTACATAGGAAGAAAAATATGTATAATGGGACTGACGTTCTCTTGGGGATATCTGCTAGATATCACAGCATGTAACTTTAAAAAACCTATACTGTTTCTCAAAGAGGTTAGGTTGTAATTGCTGTTGAAGAGCATCCTACAGGCTACCCTCATAACCCAAATGCCAACGACATTAAGAGAGCGACACAAGGCAATAGCGTATTTAGGTTAAATGCCTCTTTCAGAACAAAAGCAATGTAAAAATGACAGTAAGAAGGATGTACAAGTATTCTCCCTTAATGTGGGTGACTGACTATGAAGGCAAAACACATCAGTGAAATGAGAGTGATCAGTACAATTAAGGGCAGCTTGGTAATACAATGTGATGACTCCCTTCAATTCTCCTCTAACCCATTATAAACATAGGCCAGGGGGTATGTTTCTAGATGAAATTGTAAAGATTGTTACAGAAAACAGTGAGACAGACATTTAACTAATGTTCTTGTTCTGTATTTGCAGTGAAAATGGAGGTTTTTGTAGATAGGAAGATTTACCTCTCTAATAGAATGGGACATGAGACAATTTCTGCAGTATGCTATCATTTCCAGATCAGGCACCTCACCTGAACTTTTTATCAGTTAATGGCTAGATTTAAGCCCTATAATAAATCGCCAGTGATTATACTGAATGATTTGCAAACTGGTATTGTAGTGTAGTTTTTTTGGTGTTTTTTTTTTTTTTTTTTTTTTTTTTTTTTTTTTTTTTTTTTTTTTTTTGGGGGGGTTTAAAATTTNTTTGTTTTTTGGGGGGGATATAAAATTGCATAGCAATGACCTCAGAAATCGCTTTCTGGCTCAACAATATTTAATATTCTTACTAACTATTTGGACAATTACATCAAATCCTTTTTTTTTGATACTGTTTTTTAAACTAGTGGGTGGTAAAAATGTGAGGGCTAGATTACTGTCACAAGTCTCTGTGGCTCTTCTGACAACACGGTCAGGATTCAAGAGTTGACGGGGCAGTCAAATAGGGAAAGAAAAAAAAAATGTCTTGTGAAATGAGGCTTAATAACAATATTCTGTTTACTGAAGAAAATGTTTGAGGAAACATCTGATTTCTTTGAAACACTCTCTGGAGACACAAAGGGAGAACCACTAGCTGGAAAGAGGAGGAGGTGCTTTTAATGTGGGAAAGACACAGAACTACTGACTAAATCCTGAATATAGGAGCAAAAAACACCAGCTTGAAAAACAGGACCAGTGAGGATAACTAAAGCTAAGCAGGCAGATGATGAACTCCTGATCATTTGGAGCACTTGAAGTGAGATTTGATGTCTTTATGAAACATACATTTAGTACAGTTTTTAGGAGAAATACTACTGCCTGTGTGGGCTGTGAATCAAAGGAAATAGTCAAACTTCCATTTTCAGAATCTGCGAATTTACAAGTTCACTCTTGATTTTCTCTTTGCAAGTTCTGTGGACACAGAACTGCCTAGATTATTTCATCGTGCTCCACACATGCCTTAAGAAGATGAGTGTAAGTCACTTAGAAGGGTCAAGAAGGTTTTCTGACCCACAATACAATACTGGGTAGATACATTCTTTCCTATCCTTGTGACTACTTTCCCTAGAAATACTTGTGAGCCATAAGAAACTTGCCATCCTTAGAGACAGTACACCAGTCAGTTTATGCCAGTAGAGAAAAACCTTTCAGGTGCATTATATAAAGCTTTATCCCTGTACACAGCATGAAAACTGTCAGGTTTAGTAACAAAAAGGGATTTTCCTCCCTTCCAGATTCTCAGTCTCTAATCAGACTGGTCGGAAATATTGATTTTTCCATACATAAAAGTCCTTAGCTGCTCATTCAGGCAGTTTTCCTCAGCTGCTGTGGGTGCCAGGCAGTATCAGAGCAATTGTGCAGAGTAGTTGGATAACCTAAGAGCAGGATGCACAACCAAAACTGGTGGTGTCAGTGTAAGGGTAGCTGGAAAAAATCTAACAGGCCAACATTATAGAATAATAGACCACACAATATTAGGAAGTATTATAGCAGTATACTTCCTAGTAAGTACAGAGATATGTATCATTATATGAAACTCAATACATACACTATAATAATACATCACAATATACGCAAAATCAATGTAGATTCTCTGTTCCCACTGGCCTTAAACTACATAAAATCACTTCTAACTCAGAACTGATTAAAGAG
>WAAG01040749.1:16538-28544 GCA_013390105.1 Tichodroma muraria
CCCCGGGCTGCGCGCCCCCGCCGGCCGCTCGTCCTCCCCTGCGCTCCCCGCCGCCGCGGAGCCCCCGGCGGGACAGCGGCGCCGCCCCGGGTCCCTCTCGGGAGCGGCCGCAGGGGCGAGGGGCCGGGGGATGCTGCCAGAGCTGGGGGAGAGCGGAGTCGACTGCTCGGGCTACTGCGGGAGAAGGTTCTGTTGCTCTCGGACCAAACTTGGCTTCGGGGTGGGAACCCCGAGAGGGACCCGTGGGACGGGGGAGCCGCGAAGGACATGCCCGGAGCCTGCTGCTGCTCTGGGTGCGGGTGTCTCGCCCCGCGGTGCCCGTCCCGCTCCTGGGGATGCTCCCCGCTAGGCCTCGGCTGGAGGCTGAGCAGCGTTTTGGAGCTCGGTTCTCCACAGGAAACGCGGACTCCTTCCAGCCTTCTGACAGGGCTGAGTGTCGAGAGGCTCGGGATTGCTCCCGTGTCTGCCTTGGGAACGCGTTCCCTTCGCAGTCGAGCTCAGAAAGCGAGTGTGGGAGAGGGACATAGCCCACGGGAGGGGGTCAGGTTGCCCTGAGCGTGCTGAACATGTTTTGAGTGGGACTTTCCCCCTCCTACCCCGGTAGCGGAGGCGCTGCCCGCCTGCAGCCCTGATGTGCCCCGCGGGCCGTGGGCACTGCTGGGTGTCCTGCCTTGCCGGTGCCACTGGGTGCGGATTTTACCGGGCAGCTTTCGTGTGCGCGGCAGATCCCCGTGTGCAGCCTTTTCCCTGCACGGTGGCGGGCTGTCGCCATGCACCGTGCAGAGGGGCTGTGCGGCTGGGCTGCGACTTCCCCTGGGCGTAGGGTATCGATCTGTGGCTCTGCCCTGCGGAAGGGGAGGTGTGCCTCGCCTGGGGAGCCCGCTCCTGTGCTCCTGCTCTGGGGACACGTCAGGTCTGGAGTCGTCCCTCTGGACATGCCGCTGTCACACTTCTCCTTGGGCAGGCGGGCGGCTGGCACGAGGATTTAGGTGTCCCGTGGTGGTTTGTGCCGGGATTCTGGGTGGCTCTAGCTGCGAGCCACCTTCACGTGTGCCTACAGCGGTGCCCGCTCCCGGCAGGATCCCCTCCACACCTCTCAGGCTTGCCATGCCCCGCGGGTCCTGCATGGCTCCCGGGTCTGCCAGTGCTGAGTGCCGGCTGCGGGATGTCTGCCCTGCGGCCGTGGGTCACAGGTGTCACCGGGCTTCCCCCAGGTGCCTGTTGTCTACCAAAGGGTGCCCTGGGTTTGTCTGCAAGAACGAGTGGGAGTACAAGGCTCTGATCGCTGCACGCAGAAACACTCCTCCAGAAACCCCCTTCTCCTGAGCGTCGCTGACAGGTGAAATAAGCACAGATTCTGCAATTTTAGGGCTCTCTACGGGTTTTGCCGCAACCAGCAGTAGATGGGGCTGAATATAAACTGGGTTTTTATCGGTTTCCCTGGATTTTTATCTGTTTCCCGATGCAAAGCTCTTGCTGTCAGAATGAAAAAAGATGTTTGGCTGCCTGTTTAAGCCAGAAATGCCTCCGATTAGGGCGCTAGCAGCTCTAGAATCTCCAGCCCCATCCCCTTTACCTCAGTGGCTTCAAAGGCTGCCTGAGCATAGCTGTTCTAAAACTCCTGTGGTTGCTGCCAGAGAGGCATCCCCCTGCTCCCTTTATAAAATAATAAGGGAAATACATACAGAAAGCCGTGCAAATGGTGGAGGAGGGTATCAGAGCGATGCGCTGAGGGAAGTGAGCACGGCTTGGCACAGCAGCTCAGCTGGAGCTCAACTCCTCAGTGCTGCTTCCCCGTGTCCTCATGGGGCTCTGAGTGCCTTGCTGGGCCCTGCAGGCGCTCCAAGGAGCTCTTCGGAGGAAACCCAGAGGCGGATCTGGGCCCTTGCTGTGGGGAGGCAGCAGCAGCAGGAGCAGCGGGGTGAATGTCCATGCCCAGGAGTGCCGAGTATCCACAGTGACCTGCGGGACAGCCCTGCTCGTTCTGTTATTTAGCTCATGGATCCAGAGAGAGTGCTTTCCTGCCTCTGCCTCTCTGCTTTAACAAACCGAGAGGTTGCTCTTCTGCTATGGGACACCTAAAAGCACAGCCTGTGCACTGGGTTGAAGCTCCTCAACTTGGTTTTCTTGCAGTTGTTCTGACAGTAATGCTGCCCAGGGGCGGTGGCAGGAGGGTCCTGCTGGTGCTGCTGAGGGCTCAGGGTGTGCGCAGGGGTATAGAGCAAGGTGGCACTTGCCCAAAAGGCCACTGCAGGGCTCTGCTGAATTCCAGCTCCTGGGCCGCTCCTTTTGCCTGTGCAGCTTGCTGCCGGTGCCCTGACAAGTAGCTTTGTGTGTAAATGGGGATTTCTTCAAACCTCCAGGGAGGAGAAGCTGACAACGAATAGCTCAGTGGCAAAAATGTGTGTGTGTGTGTGTGTGTGTATGTGTGAACTAAAGTCTAAACAGGAGAGGGAAAACATCCAGTTACAGAACTAATGCAAATGGAGTTGGCTTTCATCTCTCCCTGCAGCATCCTTTGTGGAAGGCATTTGCATTTCCCCAAAGTCAGTTTGCAACCTATCCTTCAAGCAAATCCAGAGGTAGAAAGCAGAGGAAAGCCTGTTTACAAGGTGCGGGGTGGCTTGCCAAGTCTGAAGAGAGATGAACTCAAAATATTTGATAATGAAAAGTCTTATTTTAAGGTAGCAACACTGAACACAGCAGAGGATGGCACACACAGACTGCGGTGTGTGCTCCACTGCTGAGTGCAGGGTCGGGGGACCGTTCCTGAGCTCCTGCTGCACCATTTCATGCAGCTGGCCCATCCAGAAGGGTGACGGGGAGGAGGGGGGATTCATAAATTACTCTGACCTCCCCCTGGCACAACTCTGGAAGTGCCACCGGGATCTGTCATTTCTGCAGGGGGATCCTGGAGCTGTCCAGCATTACCCTGTTATGTGTGTGGGAAGACTCCCCTGGCTCCCATCAGTGATCCACCGGCCCTGGGGTCTTCAGGTGTCCTCAGTGGGTGGGGGGTTTCTGACTCTGGCAGCTGAAAACAGCTCCAGGGTGGACTGCTGCCATTCTGGAGGAGCCTCCAGCCCGGAAGACAGAAACAAAACAGGGTTTCAGGAGCACTCCAGCAACAGCTATTAGCTATGCTAAAAGGATTAACAGCTCTGCAGGACTCATCAAGTGTTTAAAACATAACTCAAGCATCAAAGGCAACTCTTAAAGGCTCACATTTTCACATCAAGTCACTGTGAAAATTTCTACCCAACTTAATTAAAACATTCACTAGGCTCGTTAAAAACAAAAAGAGAAAAAACAAAGGCCTTCTCGCCTTAAGTACCAAGCCATTTTGAAGAGAGGAGTTTACAGCAAAGTATGCATATTTCTTTGTTATAGAATCACCTTTATGAAAATTTCCTGTCTCTAGATCACTGTGTCTGACTAAGCTCAAGCTCTCAGAAAAAGGAAATGAATATGTTGGTATTGTTTTTGTTGTTTTTGTTGTTGGTTTGTTTTTTTTTCCCTGGCTAGGGACCACAGAAAAGGGATGAAAAAGTGAGAAGAGCTTTGTAGAGAAAGTTAGATAAGAGGGTGGGGGAGTGTCAAAACCAGACCTATAATAGGAAACAAGCCACTGAAGTGCTGGTGAAAGTACCTTTTATCTCAAAGGCTCCAAGTGCAGTGCAGTGCATTAATACACATAAGAGCTGAAAAATAGTCCACAACAACTGTCACCACCACCTTTGCGGGCAGCAGAGCCACCCCAGGTGAGTCACAGGCTCACTCACCATCCGTCCCTGACTGCCTCTCTGCTTTGTCTGAGTTCATTTTTGGGCTCAAAGAAGGACACTGAGGTGCTGGAGCAAATCCAGAGAAGGGCAACAAAGGTGGTGAAGGGTCTGGAGCACAAATCTGATGAGGAGTGGCTGAGGGAACTGGGGGGCTCAGGATGGAGAAAGGGAGGCTGGGGGGGGGGAACCTTACAGCTGTCTACAACCACCTGAAAAGAGACTGTAAAAAGGTGGGAGTTGCCCAGTTCTTCTAGGTAATAAGTGACAGGGCAAGAGGAAATGGCCTCAAGGTTCACCAAGGGAGGTTTGGGATGGAAAGGATTGTCAAGCACTGGAACATGTTGCCCAGGGAAGTGGTTGAGTCACCATCCATGGAGGGATTTAAAAGATGTGTAGATGTGCCACTTAGGGGTGTCATTTAGTGGTGAATTTGGCAGTGCTGGGTTAATGGTTGGACTCTACAATCTTAGCAGCTTTTTCCAGTCTAAATGATTCTATGATTCCACGGCCGAGGTGTGTTGTTGCTAATCAGCCCCATCCCGAGCCCCTTCTCATATGTGCTTGGTCCTGGTCAGCACCACCATCATCTTCCACGGGGCTGTGATTTAATTCTCCTTCCCAGTGATTTGCCCCGCCCCAGTGACATGGGATCAGCCCCAGGCTTCAGCATCTATTCACCCTGACCACTCTCACCCTGCTCAGAGGCCTCACCTATTTCCAGTGCCCTGGGGAGATGTAAAACAGGTAGTTAGACTCCCTCTGCACAAGGTGTAGCTGAAGCGGCGCCTCTGGAATTATGGGTGCATTTAACACAGTATTTAAACTTAGTGAATGATTTCTTTACATTCATAGAGGCCTTGAACATTGTAAGATTTCATCACATTTATGTTAATTTTCTTGGTTGTGATTAATATTGAAGCAGCATTCCCAGAAAAGGAATAAACAAGTCCTCTCCTTCCTCTTGTATACGTATGAGTTTGATTTCTTCCTCTTCACACTGTCCTTCCTGGTGCTTGGAAGGGCAGTGCTGAGAAGTGCCTCGAGGAGCAGAGCTGCTCCTGCTGCATCTTCCCAAGGGGATTTGCAGCCTCTCTTCCTTTCTTTCTTTCCCACTTGGCCATTTTCTCAAGGCAGACTGTGGGACCTGAGCAAACAGCTTCCTGTAGGATGGGAGCAAACACCATCCTGCCCCGGGACCCTCTGGGCTGGGCCAGCTGTGTCCCCGTGCCAGGGACAGCGAGCTGCCGTCGCACAGGGCTGGTGGCACGGGAAGGTGTGTGAACACAGACTTCACAACCATGTCTTCCGTGCACGGTGGGGATGTGAAATGCAGGAATTAAGAGGCAGACAGGGTTTTTCCATCAAGCGTTTATAGCACCTTCCTCACCATGTGTCTAGACACAGCTATAAATGAGGCAGAGGGCTATTACCTGGGAATAAAATGACTAAAACCAGCCCTGGAGAGCTTGGCGCTGTATTTCCAAGGAACTGGGAGATTCCTTATGATTAATGTAACAATATCAAAGGCTATAAACTCACCACGGATGGGTACTGAGTCAGGGGACACACTTAAAATGTACCTGCCACTCGCAGCTTAGACTTAGCATTAACTACAGTCTCTTGCCAGTCCTTGGCCATTCCAAGGGCTGCCACTTGCTCACAGATCAGGGGTTCAGCTCTGCTGACTCCACCAGCTCCAGCAGCATCATAAAACAGCCCAGTGGTCACCACAGTGTGATCTGTCATTGCAGTGTTGACCAGTGGTGGTGTGGAGGAGAGGAGAGCTCATGAGTGGAGTGCAGGCTGTGCAGCTCACTGGGAAACTGCCTTCACACCTGAAAGCCTGAGGCAGGGACAGTAGGAGCTCTGCTGTGTGCGTGGCAGTGCCTGTGCAGGTGGGAAACGCCTGGGAGCTCATCCCAGAATGCCCAGTCTCCATCCCCGTCCTTTTGATAGGGGTGGGAGAAGTTATAATGCAGAGATCTTATTTTTTTGGATGCAAATTCTGTTCTCTGATCATTGCTTCTGCCACGTCCAGCACAGTGGGGTCTAAGTGTGCCTAAGGCTTTTCCACACTGCTATAGCATCAGCAGAAGTAATAAAGAAGAGAATGGACTCCCTGGAAAAATACCATGAAGCAAACCACTGACACACTCCTGACAGTGCCTGCAGCGAAAGCCCAGAGAAACAATTTTTTCAGCTAAGAGTACCCTACCTACACTAGTCTGAGTGACTGAGTGAAGTGGCAGGGGATGTCTCTTCTGATCCTTTGGTTGAATTAGAGGATGAGAAAGGGAAGGGAAAGGGTCACACTGGTGTTTGGGACCTTTTGGGACCTGCTGGCCCATGGCTGACCTGCCTTCTGAGGGAGGAAGGATGAGAAAGAGCAGCATGGCGAGTGGTTGGTGCAGGATACAGACAGTGGGGAATTTGGGTCAGCACCTTTGTGGCTGCAGGTGATGCTCCCCAAGCTGGGCTTCCTCCCCCAGTTAGGTTTGCTCCTCCAGATTAGCTTTCCTCTGCAGTTGGTGCACTGTGTCCAGGCCTCGTACCCCTTTCTTGTGTCGCACATTCAGGATGAGGAGGCACTTGGGTAACATGGTCCTCTGAGTACCTAAACCTATTAAAAATTGCTCTCATTTGATTCTACAAACAGTGCCATTGGGAATGCAGCAATACTTCTGGGATATGAGTAAATACTGGCTTGAACGAAGGTACGGATAATGGGAGATAAGTTATCAACAGCTGTTTAACTTAATATTACTTCCATGCAAGATAACACTGAGCTTTTGCAAGAGGTTAATAGCCAGATGCAGAATCCATCACTGCAAACACAGGCACCTGGCAAAGTGCATCCATAATTTTTCCACTGGAGTGTTACTACAACTGAAGGAGTGTGGTAGCAGGGAAATGTGCTGGTGGGCCTGGCTCCCATGACCACAGGTGATGTTGTTGTGGCTCTGTGCAGTGATCAGGGGGACAAGGGTGCTTTCCTGTGGGTCCAGCTCCTCCAGACCGAAGGGGCTAGGATGGCATCATTATATAGTTGTATTAACAAAGATTTGCTGCTACTACTCAGGCTTGGATGCCTGTGCTGGGCAGTGCCTGTACTGCACATCCGAGCACAGTGACTGTGGAGCAAAGAGTGAAGGAGGACAGGGAGGCATTAATATAAAATCTGTATTTGTAGTAAATTATAAATGTTTAGAATAAATATGAATTAGTTAATTTAACATGAATTCTAATTAAATTCTAATTTAACAAATTCTAATTTGGAATTAATATTAATTAATATTTAGAAGGTGGTGGCGAAACAAGAAGTGTGCATCAGTTGTGGATCTCAGGATCACCACAAAAAGGAATGCAGCTGATGCTAATCAAGATTTTAGCCCAGAGTTCTGAGTCCGCATCACCGTAGGTGGCTGTTGGTCTCTGGTATGGCCATTCCAGCCTGACATTAGACCTGTAATTAACGGAACTGTATTTCCAAGAGGAGGCTGGCAAAGCCAGAAGCACTCGGGGAGATTGGAAGGGCTCTGCTAGCGAGCAGTGCTTGGCTCTGCTGCCACCAGGCTTCTCTGCAGAAGGACCCCCTCCCAGGCATGTCCCAAAATGTGGAGCTGGGGCAGAGGAGATATCTCATCCACCTGTCCATTGCCACAGTGCAGGTGTCGCCCTGATTTTTTCAAGTTTTCTAAAAGCCTTCTGTGTTTGCATTTTTCTCCAGAACTTTCTCACACACTTAGTGTAAATAACTTATTGTTTACATTCTTTTATGGAGGAGGAGAAAGCTGATGGACTGTTGGGTTGACCAGTGGCATTGGAAAGGTGGCACTGTCATCCTCCAATGACACTGGCCCATGGATTTTGTATATGAGGAGATGGAGTCAGAAATTAAAGGTCTTTTTTGTCTTGGAACGAGCTGTCGTCCGTGTTGTGCCGTTTGTGTCCTAGAGCGACATGCAGGCCTACCCCGTGTGTTTTAATTCCATTCCTCTCACTTGATCCTAGATGCTGTAGACTTTCAGCATTCAGCTTCACACGTCGGAGCCAAGGGAAGGGCAGGGCTGGGATGGGGAAGGAGTGGGCCCTGCCTGCTCTCCTCTGCCTGTTCCACCACGGGGCTCCTCAGTGCTCTCCCTGCTGATCAGGGATGGACACGAGGTCACCGGTGTCAGTGCCCGGCTGGGATGTGCCTTGCATGGCTCTGAGGACACTGATCATCCTCCCTGAGCCCTCGGCGGGGGCTCCTGGCAGAGCTGGGCTGGCTCCCAGTGCTCCTGGCTCCCAGCCCCTGCCTTATCCAGCCACCCACACTGCTGCTCAGCAGATCTGGCTGCAGATGCTGGGACAGCAGCTGCAGTCCTATTGATCCCTGTGGGGATGATAAGCCCAAATGAAGACCCTTGGGAAATCAGCACAGAATACAAAAATCTGGCTGCAGAGCAGAGGCTCAGACTGTGACAGCTCTGCAGACAAACCCATGTGAGAGTCCAGCAGTGCAGAGCATCCACAGAGAGCCTGCCTTGAATGTGGATTTGGTGCTTGGGGTACCTAAGGAAATCTTTGTTGGTTCACGTGAGCCCACCACACCTTTTCCTTCTCCCAGAGGAAGCATCTGGGGGCGGATCCAGGTCCTTGCACCCATGGAGGCAACAAATCCTCAGCTTCCCTGGGTTCCTCAGGTTGTGAGGCTGGAGTGAACAAACAGATGAGCACCCTGGAAGCATCCAGCCTTCTCACGGTCTCAGGGCTAGAAGGGTCAGAGAAACACTCTGGCCTCCCAAATGAAAGGAGCCTCTCCATGTCCCATGGCTGCACTGGCTGTTGCACAAGCAGATGGGGAGGTGCGTATTTTCAGGCCACATTCCTGATGGTTACAGGCTGCTGGAATAGCTGGGAGCAGGGGCTCTGTGTGCTGGAGGCACTCTGGCCTTGCTCACTCCCCGGGTGTTCCAGGCCTCAGGAACACCATGGAATGGCTCAGAGCCTTGCCTGCCTGGGCAAGAACATCTCTGAGTCTTGCTAGTAGCTGCAGTTAAGAAGAAAGCTTACTAATGTTACTAATCCTCATATGTAGCTGCCTTTTCCAACTCAGGCATTCCAGCTGAACTTTTCCCCCGTGCTGTTTGCAAACCAGGCAGAGTGCAAGAGTGCCCTCACCCTTCCCACACACAGACACAGCAAGGCAGCAAGCAAATGGCAGGTCCCTGGTTGTCCTCAGCAATTAGCAGAGAGCTCCAGCTGCCACTGCTGCTGCCCTGGGATGACTTTTCTGTTTCCTGTGGGCTCATTTGTGCAACAGCAGCAGAGCCAGGTGAGGCGGGTTTGCTTTTTTATAGCCACGCCTTGTCCTTGCTCATCATTTACACGGTGAGGTTAAAGTGTAGTCTGAAATCAACTTTATTATTAAAGGACTTGAGTTCTTGAGTTATTAAAGGTAGGACAGGCTGGGTTGACCCTCGTAGACTTGCATTTCTGCATGTAAAAAGCAAAGGAGATTCCTGTAGGTTTGCCAGCAGCACCTCGCACTAACACCGGTCAAGTTCTACGTCCGAGCCAGTGCTCCCTGCTGCGGACGGTAACCTTGTGATTCTCCTCCAGAGCTGAATTCTAAGCTCCTGCTGAAGTCTGCCTCTGTGAGCAAGGTCCTGTCTGGCAACAGCTTCCTTGTTTTTGCCAGGAGAACCTGCTGCATTGTGGCTCTGCTGAGCAGCACCTCCCCTTGCCCTCAGTCTCCTGGTACCCCTCACCAGGGATGCTACTGAAGTTTATGCTGCTGCTACACATCCTTTTCCTGGGTAGTTCCACATAATTAATTTACCTGTGGAGCTATGGGCTCCTTTAAAGCTTTCTTTTAATCACTTTGCAAATGCCCAGCTTCTTGTTTATGAGTTCCCCTTGTGCATCTTAAATTTCAGGGAGCATGACTGCTGGTTTTCAGTGTGCAGCACGGCAGCAAAGCCACCCTGGGCTCCCTGGGAATGGGAGCCTCTTCCTTGCACTCCTCCCCATCCTTCTGCAAGGTACAGCAATAGAATCACTGGTTTGTTCAGTTCTTATTTCCCTGACAGAAATCAATCTTGCGTTGTCTTTGGTTCCTCCTTTGACTTCTTGGCTTTTTCTGATCTTCCCATGTTTTCTGCAGCTACACAACTCATCCAAACTAATAACCAGCACAGTTTTTCATCTCAGGTAGCCCTGTGTGCCCTCAGAACTCAGGCAATGCTTGTGCCTCCCTTGCTCAAGGTGGAGGTCATGGTGGGGCTCATAACCTTGTAATTAATTCTGTCCTCTTTATAAGCAGGCTTTGGCAGTGACTCCTCATAGTTCTACACGAACCTTGTGTCAAATTCACGGGAATTTCACAAGTCTAGCATTGCTTTGAACTCCTTCTTCACACCCAAGTCTAGCAGGGGGAGTAATAGGAAATTTATAGTTGCAAAAGAACTTTGCAAAGTTGCATTACACTCCATTTCCTTGGCAAAGGCAAAATAAAACCCTGCAGGGAGAAGGGAATAAAGAGTGGAGAAAAATGCTGCCGACATGAAAGGAGAAAATGTTGGATGGGAGGGGAGAACTGACAGCCTTAATGTGGATTTGGGGGGAATTTATAAACCTGAAGCCAAGTAATCACAGAGCTTGGGTAGTTTAGGTGACTGTTGGGACTCATTGCTCTTCATTCACCTTCCAGCCACCTGGGTTCAGGTGTCAACTCAACATCAAACCACAGCTGATCAAAACTTTCTCTGGTTGAAAAATTATGGGGAAATTGGGTTTTCAAGTGACTGAATGGGATTTTATGAGGCCCCTGCCTTCCTCTGTATTGTTAAATCATTCAATATCAAAAATCTAAAAATGGATATTTGGGCCTGAATCCAGTTCTGGGCTCCAGCCAAAAAGAGCTGAAAAAAATGCTGCTGTGTTTATTTGTAAGTGAGGAACCTGTACTGTTCCCCATGTGCCATGGGGGCTTTCTTGCCCCTGCCTCACAGAGATGTCAGGCAAGATCCAGGCACTGTCTTGTCTAGAAAGCAAAACAGAAAGCAACTTAAATAATTTGTACAGTGAATAAACTTTTTTTTTCACCTGGATCTGCTGGGAATGCTCTCCCCTGACCCAGAAGTGCAGTGGTGTACAGGGAGAGCATAAGAAAGATGCCATTAAGCTGGGAAAATTGGCTCGAGTAGCTCTGGGGTGAGGGCTGTCTGTCACAGCTGTTTATTTGTTTGGGAGAGTAAATGGAAGCGGGTCTAGAGAGTGAAAGAGGCTTTCCCAGGATAGCTGTGGCTTGTCAGGGGCTGAGAGACACGCCACGCAAGCCCTGGCTCTTCTGTTTTATATCTGTGTTGCTTATCTGGAACATAGAAATTACTACTGTGGTGGCAGAGTGTCACGTGGAACTGCCAAGTGAAGCATCACTTTTGGTGGCTGCTGGGTGGGGAGTGCCCGTGTTGAAGAAGTGGTGGAAGCCTGGATGAGCAGCCTGGCTTCAGGAAAAACAGCCAAGTTTCGATGCACAGCGGGTGCCCATGCCACCAAAGCACCCCCGAGCAAGGGCTTTCAGTTCCACGGTGGCCTCACACAAAATTCATGGCATGGTGGCTGAGCACACTTTTGCATTCCATTGACAGCAGAGCGACCTGCTCAGGTCGAGCTGTAGACAAAAGTGTGTGTGACCAGGCTGCAGGGTTCTTGTAGCATCCTACAAACTCAGAACCCTCCCAAACTTCCAGCCCCGTGAGCTCTGCCCATCTCCTCCACTGGGGTGTTCTCCTGTGGCTGCTGCTGTAGAGGTTGTAAGGTAATACAAAATCACACCAGTAGCTTCCACTGGCCTTCTGCATCCTTTTATTTGGTTTAAAACAAAGTGTTTGCGAGTCATCACCGGGAATTCATCGTCAGCCGTCTATCACGCTTAATTGGGTTGTCCTGTAAAATATTTTGCATACAAGTGAATCAAAAAGAGTGGGGCTCATAAAAGGGCCAGTGTGTGGCACATTGATGTTATTTATAGGCTTCTCTGTGGTGCTCATCACCATGGCAGCTGTGAAGGTCGCTGCTGACACTTGGGAGGGAATGCCATGGATGTTTTTAAAATGCCATGTGTATGGAATGAAGCGGTGCTTGTGTGTTCCAGTGGAGCTGGGAGCAAGGGTGCAGGGTCCTGCAGGGAGCCCCCAGCCCCAGGACAGCAGGAGGAGGGCAAGGGGCTGTGGCA
>WAAG01040775.1:742-22950 GCA_013390105.1 Tichodroma muraria
TAATTTGAGATTTAAAAACCATCATAGCTCACAAAAAATCAAATAAACTGCAGCTAATGAAATTCACAGAAGTGGAGTGTTCACAGAACATTTCTCACTAGCTTTCCTGGATGATTTATTGACAGCTGGTTGTAAAAACAATTTTATTAAAGGTCATAATGTTTGGTTAGGAAAAAAAAAAGTTGAATTTATGGTGTAATTAGCCTTCCTGCAATCGGCATGATGCCAGACCCATCACTTACGAACTTTGGCTGAAATAAGCTCAGTGGTTTTAATTATATCTATGAGAATGTGTTCAAAGGCAAGACCACAGTGCTGTGGTGTTACTTTCTTTCTATAGCCCCTTTATGGACATTACAATGGCCACAGGAATAGATTTACTTGCACCCATTGACAGCTACCCATGGTGCAGCACTACCCGAGGAGCACAGCAGAGCCCCCGCTCCCTGGAGGAAGCCATTTGGGATCTTCTCTCTGTCCAGGCTTGCTATGGGAGGCTGGGATAGTTTGAGATGTGCAAGAATTACCAGGCTTTCTAAGCAATTACAGCTTTTTAAAATGCCCTTGGAATATCCTCTTTCCCTGCCTGATATGGCACTGTTGCTCTTCTGGAAAGCAAGGACTACCATCAAGATATGACCCACATGTTTTCTCATGTTTCTCCATTTTATCCCTCAGCTTCCAGACATGTTTTGCTGTTATTTATTTCCAATTAACAACATTAAATTTGTGGGGGAAAAATAAGAAAGAAATTATATGAGATTAAGGGAGAGCGCCAGTTGTAGGTCTCCAGTAGCCAGAGCCTTTCCCAGATGGGGTTAAACTGTTCAGCAGGAACAAGGCCATGGATAATCACTAAGTACTCATACACAAAATGCCACTCAGCAACTATCAAGCTAGCCATGAATTTTTATTTCCACTCTTCAACTTGTTGCATCATTATTTTCATGAAGTTTCCAAGACCATGAAGTCCACATGGGGAGGTTTAGGTTGGACATTAGGGAAAAACGTCTTCACCGAAAGGGTTGTCAAGCATTGGAACAGGCTGCCCAGGGAAGCGGTGGAGCAACCATCCCTGGAGGGATTTAAAAGACCTGTAGATGTTGCACTTAGGGACATGGTTTAGTGGTGGAGTTGGCAGTGCTGGGTTGATCTTAGAGGCCTTTTCCAAACAAAACAATTCTATAATCCTACATTGTTGCAGTAGAGAGCTGTGAAAACCTTGAGAGATTGCCAAATCCCTCTTAATTTAGGGAGAGGTCCTGATTTGAACTTTGGACAAAGATTTAACATCTGTATGTAGAGGCACAGTCAGGACACTCTGCATTGGCTTTTCTTTCACTAAAATCTGGAAGCAACAGTACAAATTTCCCTACCGAAGAAACATCCTGGGAGAAGTATACCTGTGAGGATAAGTCCTGTGACAGTCATTAGGAGAGCATTAAGAAGCCCACACCCTCAATTGCCAAGTTAATCTTTCCATCCTCCCAGGTGTTTCTCACAGCCCACACTTCACAGGGTATGTTGTCAAGAAATGTTTTCATGAAACCTAAGACGTGAAAATCTTAAGACATCAACTTTTCTAACGCAGTAGAAAAATTATAAATCTAATGCCTAAATATCCAAGAGCCTTAGCTGTGTTTTATTAGAAAACACTGCACATCAGCCATCCTGCCTGCTTTTGTCACCCGTAGCCTTGTAAAAAATTGATCAATGCATCCAGCCTTATTTCCATCAATTTTAAGTGAGGCAAAACAGAAAAAGAGCCTGAAAAAAAAAAACACAAAAAAACCACAGTTTTTCTGCAGAAACTGTCCCAGGAGGAACTTCAATTATCTCCCAGTGGGAGCCTCAAAATGGGCAAGAAAGGAGCCATGTTAAACCAGAAAAAAAAATCAGAAATGTTAAAACAAACCAAACATTAATTCCACTTCTTGACTAAAACACTGTTGAAAAGAAAAAAGGCACACAGCTGTGGGGCACCTGAGATCTAACACAGGGCTGTCTGATCCAATTAACATTTTTCTCATTTGTGACTACATTTGAGTTCTCTACACAAAACATCTCAGAAACCCTTATCCAGCAAACCAACACAAAAATCAAGGCATTGCCTGAGGTAAGTTAGCAGTGAATATGGGCCCATATTCAAGTTTCAAGGGAGAGTTGCATTGCTTGTGAACAGCCTGTACCAAAGCTGGATGCATTTTCACACAACATCAACGGCGTGCGAGATTTTTTTTTCAAGAAGCCAAAATCACACTGCCAGGTCCTGCTAGACATGACACTGGAAGTTTTAGTGGCACTGCCTAATGCCTCCTTGGAGCCAATGTCTCAAGGGGGCACCAATGAATGAGATGACTCTCTCCTAGTTCCTGCGGTTACCATTAAGCACGTAAAGTTGTGTCTAGACATGGCTGAAGCCAAAGCAAAAGGTAAACACATCACTTTCTCTCTTTGTTAAGGTTTCCTTGTGTTTTTTCCCAACTCACTCAAGAACCATCACTCTCTCTCTGTTGCCCTATTTTCTAAGACATGTCATCACTTGCAAGACATGAGCAGGGCCAGGAAATGTGAAATTGTTCAAGAAAAGTACTTTCTCCCAGTGCCATAGAAAACGAGAGGCTCAGGTTGGGGGAAAGCAGTAAAACAGACAGCCGAGTAACTGCTCGTTAAAATTCTGCTCTGCCCTTCTTTAGGAAGTCTATGATCACCAATTAATTCTTTTTACTTTGCTTTTACTAAAATAATGTAATATAGGTTTACAGAATCTCATGAGAACATGAGACAGCCCCTGTAATTTAATCTGAGAAAGACACATACTTCATCAAAAGAGCAGTTGGTTTCAATGATCTACTAAGAGTCCCAAAGGGTTCTTTTTTCTAATTTTTGAATGCAATTATTAAATATTATTTGGCAGCATTGTGCTTTTTCTGGCTCAGCTTCTTCAAAACAAATGCTTTATAATTAATTTTGCTTCAGTCCAGTTGAATGGTTTAGAGTTAATTCCAATATAATTAAATCCTTTCTTTGGAGTCCTTCTTGCCCCAAGTCTCCCCCTTTTCCTTCTCAGACTTCAACTTTGCCCAGCACTGCCCTTCACAAAAAGGTCAGATCTGATTTTTGTGGGGGCTCAGATTGTTCTTCTCCTACTGATATAAAAGAGACCTTTTACAGGTTGAAGCTTCTAGTGAGCTTAACTCTTTCTTGTATATTGCATCAGTTTTGATTTTGTAATCAAAAGCTAAATAGACATGATAAATGGCTTAAAAGATGCATTACAAAAGTAAACCAAAGGCAATAAAAATATACAGCAAATTAAATAAATATATACAGCAAACTAAATTTAATTAGGAATCAGTTAATCAAGGAAATGGTATTAATTATTAATTAAGGTGTCTTCTAAGGAGCCTAAGGATATCTTAACTACACAGACTGCCCTCTAAATCAAATAACACCTCATGTCTGAGATTTTCAAATAAATAACCACCAGTTCTGGTAAAGACTATGAAAGTAAGTGCCACGTTACATGGCCTAAATGCCATCCTTAGTACTGCAGGCAGCAGCCTCAGGAACTTCACCTGGAGTTTGGTGCAGAGCCATCTGCCAGCCTGGCACCTCAGGGGCCCGTGCTGGACCACAGTGTCCAGTGTGAAGAAAGTCCCTTGCTGTGTGTGAATTCCTAAGTGCTGCAGCTGCCTGCTGGCCACTGGGTGCTGGTTGGGTTTGCACGATGTGTTAACCTTGCACATCTGTTTAGTGCATTAGCATTAACACCACCAGACTGCACGTTTCAGATAAGGCCTATTGCAATTAAAAAAGGTAGTGGTAAACATTCACTAAAGCCCAAAAGACAATGCTGAAAGAGGAGGCGATGCAATGAATTCGAAATTGGCAGAATTTCCTTCAGCAAATAAGCTTCATTTCTGTACAAAGAATACCTTTCTCTATCACATACTCGTGCAGATTCTGTTACCTTCCCTGTATCAACAGAACTGGAGAAAACAAGCCTGAAAGTGCCTTGGCCATATGAAAACAGGATGGCTATTTTTAAATGCAAACTCTAACACACTGATAAATGTTATACTTGTTCCCAGCTTTAAAGAGTGACTTACAGTGACAAATTTATTGCTAATTGCACAAACAGTTTATTATGCAGGACCATAAGAAATCTTGGGGTCTAAAGGATGTGTACTAAGAAATTATTTAATCTGGAAAATACTGATGAATCAAGGCCTTATTTACCCAGAATTTGTTAAGTTCAGAGCTTAATGCTGTGCAGTAATTCTGTAGGTGACTACGAAAACAAATGGGATTTAGGTCAAAATGTTGAAACCTAGCTAGCTAATATTAGGCAAGTTAATGTATGCTCAGATTGCCAAGTAGATTGGCAAATTTTTATACTCAGGGAGTACTTACAGAAACCAATGACTTGACTTCAACATCCAACCTGTTCACCCTCTTCATTGACTTGTAGCTGTATTTTCTGACCTACTTGCCCCACCTGGCTTCTCCATCTAAGCCTCACTGTTTGCCAGAGAGAAAATAAGCCCTGTTTGTTCCTCCTCTCCTCTCTTTTAAAGATCATTGCTCAGCCAGAGACAGTTTTCTAGTTTGGCTATTACCAGCTAACTTCTTTTTCCCATTTATCCCCGTGTCTGATGAACTGTTTGAATCCTGATCTCTGTTTGTGAACAATTGAGAAAATAACCAACAAGTGCTCCATCTCCAAGCCTCATGCTCTACAAGTCTGTTTCTCTTATAAGAAATGTGTGTTTCTACCTAAAATCCCACAATGGCAATATTCTACCATTGATTTAAGAAAAGGAAAGAAACAATTATTAAAACAATATTTCAAAATATGGACTGCAGACAGCTGTCTCCCACACTTACCAGGTTGAGTTACAATGTAGTTCACTTTTAAAACAAACCTTCATTTCAGGGAACCACAGAGTCAACTGGCACATAAATCAGGTTACTGTAAAACGGGGAACAAATCTACAGTGGCCTTTGGGAAGGTGATATGCAATGTAGATATGAAAATACCCAAAAGGCACATTCTCTCTTAGACAGATTTGGGTAACTCTTATTAGTGGCAAAGACTACAGGCCATACTGTTTTAAACTATTTATCTCAAGAGATCTCATAAGTAGCATGGAACATGCTTGATGAGTATTGTACAATTGGCCTTCAAAGACCAAGTCCACCAGTACTTATGAATCAGCTGCATCTTTCCTTGTGACTAAGTATGTGTCAGTCAAATCTTTTCCCTAAAAATTATGAAGCTTAATTGTACTAAAAAAGAAAAAAATCAATGACAATCAAACACTTAAAGGAAATCTTCTTTCCTTTACAAAACATAGATTAATAATGTCAAAATATTTTGCATGAATGCTTGATCTCATCACCATTTAAAATTTCAATGTGGTTGAACATATTTTAATATCATTGTCAACATTTTTCTCCCTAAGTAAATTTCTGAGACTGACACTGCATTTCAGCCCAGGATGAAGTAAGTTTTGAAATTCCAGCTGCCATTCCAGTTTAAAATTCTATCTTTCAACCATCTCTATTAATTTCTTCTGCTGGATTTAATATTTACTTTGTTTACCAGTAGCAGTTCAATATCAGTAACTTCAATTCCATGAGCAAAGATATCTTCCTATTACAGTAGGCTTACTAAAAGTATCATGTGTTTTTTGTCTGATTGATTTTTCTTCCCTCCCAAAATATGCAGTGCCTGTTTTGCAAATAGTCCTTGAACACCTCGGGTCAAGTGGTACTACAGTGACAGAGTATAATTCTTCATGTTTATCTATGGTATATACCTCAGGGAAACAAACTCGATGTGTTCTCTAGTGAACACCTGTGTATTATTCCATTATCTTACAGTGTGTGGTGCTGGGGTAGCATTGGGGTGAGAGACAGAAGAGAAGCTGGCTCTCATCTGCATCCTGTGGCAGTCAGCAGCCCTGACCTTCCCCAGATGAGAGGAGACCTTCTGAAAGACCACTGAAATCAGCAGGGATATCATTCCAATATGCTCAGGCTCTCTTCCTGCCTTCTAATTTGTGAATGAGGTTTCTATTATTTATCTTTCCTCACAGAGGTTAAATTAACTGTTGTTTGTTCAGCACATTGAAGTTCTCAGCGAAGTATTAATATTTACAGAGCATTTTTGTTCTCAGTTTGAGTTGGGTTTTTTTTATTTCTATTTGTTTTTCAGTTTGGCTCTTGGTTTTTAGGAGGACCATCTGAGTAGTCCAAAACTGCCCGTGGAACAAGAGAAGAAACAAGAGAAAACAGCTTTTTCCTTATCTTATTCTTATTTCTATTCAATCTCTTTAAGAAACATTTAGAGTAAATTAACATTTGCCAAGTGTGAGTAGAAATCAATCTTCAAGTCAGGTTTTATCCCCAATGAACTTTGTGTGAAAGCCACATTAACAGAAGTTCCTTCCTGAATGTCTGCTTGCCAGATGGAAATTTATCTTTAAAATCTGTACAGTAGTGTAACATAGTTGACATGTTATTTCTATGCACTTTGTCTGTGCATTGCTGTTCTCTCAGGAAGGAATAATCAATCCATTTAAAACTCAAAATATAATTGCCTGTTAATATCCCCTGATGCTTCAAGAACCTTTAATCATGCCTAAACATAAAATAACTCATGCAGAAGTTTGGTTTTTCTTCATTAATAGAGCAAATAAAAATATAGCAAGCCATTAGGCTGATGTAGTTCACTTGCAGAGACTGTCGTATTTATTTATTTGATTGAAGACCCTATTTTAAATCATCCTTTTAAAACAACTAATTGACCTATTTAGTCTTAATTAAATTTTACTACATTAATATTTGCATAGATTACTTGGTCATCATAAAAGAAACACTTCAAAATATGCAGTGTTTTAAAATAGGTGGAAGTTTCAGGAAGAACATATTTTATTTTTAACTTTCACTCAAAACACCTAGAATCAAACACAGATTCCTTGTCAGATTCATCTTTTTTTTAATTTCCTTTTCTGGCACTCAGAATTTAATGAGCTCACAAGAACTTTATCCTTTTGTCTATCAATGCACTAGCATGAGAGCATCTGCCAGAGTTATTTCTCTCCTGGAATGCTCACATCACAAAAGACAGCTGAGTCTCCTTATTCTGGTGAATAATCCCAGGTAAGAACAAATTTCCTTCTGTTCTGGCTCTGTCACAAGAAAATGGAGCTGAGAAGATTAAAGCTTTCCATTGACATCACCACACGAACACAGGACAGAACTGCAAAATTCAGCTCCTGGAAAAAGGAGAAGAGGGTCACTGGGCCAGGAATTAAGCCTAGCTATTTCTTCATTTGGCCTATCTAGTGCTCATGTGATGTGATGTTACCTGGTACAAAAGCAGTGGCTTCAAAGAAGCCATCTATTACTCATCAAAATCAGCAGAGACTCAAATATCATCGACCTTCTTGTTAAACTCTGGAAAAACCCTGAAATAGCTTCACTAAGACAGTAAACAGTATGAGGTAGCAAGTGGGTTTTTGAGAGAAAAATTTGGTTTCCTCTTAGCTGGACCTCACTGCTGACATAAATCTTTCCTGACATTCAGCTTTGTTCAAAAAGTACCAAAGTCTACCCCGGCCTGAAACCTTTGCAATAATCTTCTGTGGTGGTTCAGGTTTCTAGCTGAACTAACAAAGATTTTTATTTCATAGCCTTGTCTCTGAACCTTGATGTCTTTGCATATACCTTCAGGTGGTATAAGAAGAGGTAAAAGGGCCGGTATAAACAAATATAAATATTTCCCCAGGAAGGAAAATGAAAGAAAAAGGAGAAACAGGATTGATTAGAGTAACTAAAATTTTGATTTCTGATTGTTTATTGTCCCAGTTGTGTCAGGAGTAAGTTTTGCCATGTTCATATACAGGGACCTTCCCAAACTAAGTGTTGGATAAAAAACCTCGTGCTGACACTACTCTTGCTTTTATATTTCTGGGTATATCAGAACAGAGTCTCTGACACCCATCTTCTGTGTGGATGAGCAGAGAACAGGACCTTAGCACAGAAGAAAAAAAAAGAGAACATGCAAATGCTGCTAAAATCAAGCTGAGAGCATGACAATATAAGCTATGAACCCTACTGCCTTTGCAGAGGGATTTATGCCCATACCATGACTCCAACATACAAACTGTCTGCTCTTAGATGTCTCAGGAGATCTACTGTCTCTCTTCCCAGCATAGCTCTTCCCTAATTAAGCCACACTGTCTGGCTGCCCTCCATCAGGATGTGTTGCTGAATTTTTTCATCCCTTCCCTCTTCTCTCCAAACTAAGCTGTTCCACAGGGCAAGTTGTAGGGACATACATGGGCTGAGTCATATTTGAGATATGCCACTGCAGCAAAAGGAGATATAAAAGGGGAAATAACACACTGCATTTCAAGAATATGAGATTAATCTCAAACTTTTCCCAAGCGTTTTTCTTCTGGCATTGTTCTGCACTAAGAAAAATACCATAACCGGGCAGAAAGACAACTTCCTTGTGAAAGTTAAAATGGAGAGACTTGTAATAGAACACGGGTTAGAAATTAAATTATAGGGTCATTATTGTACTTGCTTAATGCACAAATCAAAGCATTCAAGTTTTATACAAACTATAAAAATCTGCATGAGTTTCCTATCATATCCATTAACAGGTAAACCTTAGGAAAAGCATTTTCCCATTTACCCTTTAGTCCTGCTCTTCTTATTACGCCAATTACAGTCTGTTTGTTTACAGGGCACAGTAGGCACCTTCCCAAGGTTTTATGTTTACTCTTCTGCTGCCCTCCAGATTAATGAGAGCTGAGCCCCTTCTCCTGCCGCTCTCAGAACTCTCCTTCATTTTTTGCTGACAACCAAACCTGCCCTTCCTCCTTTCCATTTGATGTAGAATTTATATCAGCCACATGGGAAAAGGAGGAGCAGCTTCAACCACTGACTTTAATCTCCATGTGAAAGGCAAGGCAACGGATGGGGCAACAAGGAGCATTGAAGTGCTCAGCGCAAATGTTGTTGCTCATTACAAGCTCCCTCTCTAGGGATTAAAAAAAAATCTTCAAAGGGGAATTGCTCCAGTCTCACGCACGCCAGCGTTCCTTCTCACACACACGCGCCTTTCACATCTCATACATGTGGTTTCCACGCAGGAAACAATTACTGTAATTAATAGACCCAAATAACCCCACTGTTCATTTAAAAACGCACTTTAAATTGACAGTGGCACAAAAAAAAGTGGCTGGGTGCTTAGGTCTCATTATCTGTGTGGACTAAAAACCCGGTTGTGTATATAGACTGTCAGCTCTATATTTTTCCAGACCTATCACATCAAGTTCAACTCCAGTACAAACCAAAATATGCTCAAGGATTGAATGTTCTCCAGGAGGCACTCAGACATCATTGTTTCTCCCTACAACACCCAGGAGCTATTTCGTCTAGACTGGAATAAATGTGACTGACACTGGCAAAGGGGTTCTTTTTTCATCAAAAGACAGAGGCTAATATTTACTGGGCACCATAACATCTCTCAGATAGTAGATTAAATTAAGGATTCTCATTTGTCCAGTTGGGAACATTTCCCTTTGTTTACAGCTATTGTTACTCAAAAAGAAAAAAAAAAGGCAGCAGCATATATTATAATTTTTACCATGTTTACATTCTGCTATATCAGACACAAGAACATGATTTCTTCTTTCAGTACCTTCAGTAAGAATCATAGCATACTGTGATTTTGCCAGTGAATTGATAACTATTACTTTTATTAGTTTGAACTGCTTTATTCTCCTGCTGCTGGACTGCAGAGCCTACTGTATCCCTCACACCGGCAAGATTCATGGCAAAACCCAGTAGGACCCTTTGCTTGTGACTGTGAGATCAGGAGTCTCTAAAGCAGTTGTCCACATATCCAAGAATTTCGATGGGATGGGATGGGATGGGATGGGATGGGATGGGATGGGACGGGATGGGATGGGACAGGATGGGACGGGATGGGATGGGACGGGAGCCTTCTGCTGCCCTCCCCCCCCAGGAGGGTGCCAGCAGGAGGGAATATGTCCATGGAGGGATAGCACGGCGGCCGCAGAGAAGCAGCGGGGCTGCCAGTGCGGGCAAAGGCTGCGCGGGGCCACCACTGCTGAGCAGCAGCCTCTGCCTGCGGAGTGTCCAGCACTCAGCCCCTCCATGCCCCGGGGAGACAAAGGGAGCAACACTTGGCCCTGTACCCGTGCAGCTGAAAGCTCTCACCCTGGCACAGAGAGCTCCTCATAGAGGGTCTGCTTTGTTGTGACCCTGAGATGCGGCGATGCCTGAGTAGATGGAGTAGCACAGCAATCTATTTTTTTCACCTCCTGTTTCTTTTGTTCAGCGGTGCTGAGAAAACCCAGGCCGTATCAGCTGGTGCAACAGCTCGATGTGTTGTTCGGTTCACATATCTCACGTGAATCATCCATTTAATTTTGAACTCTCACTTTAGCTTTTCAAAATAAAGAATTTGGGGTGGGTTTTTTTAAGGCCCATGGGAAGAATATGTTAGATTTGACTTCTGGTATTTGTCTTTCATATGTTCCAGTGAAATTAGTTAGATCTGGAAAATGTTGCCCTTTACCTGGTAATTCAGGAAACCAAAGAAACTAATACATTTATCAAATGAACAGAAATGGCCCTCTGGATTTCAACAAAGTTTCCTTTTGTTGTATATGCTAAATTCCAGTATAATCAATTTTCTACACATCATAATGTTTTAGAACAAAGGCTGAAATGACAATGAAACTTGATTTTTATAGCTCTTTGCCTGCAGAAGAGAGAAAAGAAAGTAACATTTTATAGTGTCAATGTACACAGAAATAAATCCAGGAGCTCTTTTTGACAAGAAAGGCCACAGTAGTTCAATTCAGACAGTTAAAGGCTTTTATGTTGTTCTAGAAGGCCATGATTGAGCAACACATTAAATATATATACTATGAAAAAAAGAGAACACAGGAAGGTGAAAAATTGTGGTTTAATTTGCATTGAAGTGAAATGACCTCGTAATAGAGGTTGACAAAAGAATTAAAAACGTGCCTAATAATGCACATAAACTCCAGCTGACATTCCTAAATCTGCCTGTCGCTTATGAGTAGAGAAATGCTTTTTCTCTCTCATTCTCACTTGTAATTTGGACACACATAGTGATATCTGCTGGCAAAACAGCTCACACGCATTTGTCAAAACAGCAGATGGGGAGCTAAAAGCTCTGGATGTATTTACTCATTAGGGGATCCTTTCAATCTGCCTCTTTACTGCGGTTTCTGGGTTTCCTCGAGAAGTCTGGGTGTGCTCCCTGGAAGCTAAACACTGTTGCTTTCTGCGGGAGCATGTATTATATATCCTGGTAGAAGAGAGCAGCCGCAGCATTGCCAACCCAGAGTTTTACTACAGCCTTAAGTGTTTGGTGTTTCGTTACATCTTCAGCTTCTGGAAGCAAGAACAGGTTTTTTGGGTTTGTCTTTATTGCTTTACAGGAATGTAAATTTTATCCCATATGGTAATGAGGAAAAATTACCCAAACACACTTGAAGGCATCAGAAGCAAAACAAATAAAAGAGACTAATTATACAATATGTAGCTTTCTAAGAAAGCAATGCTACATGGTTAGTCTCATATAGTCTTACTGAATGCCTTCTTAACAGCTTTATAGCCTTCCAACCAATTCTACCTGTATTTGAAATAAAAGAAGGGTCAGCCACAGCTTCATATATTTATAACAGAGAGAGACATAGGGTTGCTAAGCCCTGTTGCCCAGGGAAGTATGTGCTTCTACAATTCATGACTCTGCATGTGAGAAATCTCACAATGGCACATGATTTTGACAATTTTTCTGGAACATCAAGCCTCTCAATCACAGAGCCACTCCCATGGGACATGAGGAAGGTGGGTAAATGCACATACTGGCTGGGAGTGATGGTCCTGTCCCCAGAGAAACCCTTGTGCCATGGCTTCCACTGCACTGAACACATCAGGGGGTTGGCAAAGGAGGCAAACAGGTTCCTCCACACTTCAGCGAGTTCCCCCGGGAAGCACCGTGCTCCTCCCCAACGCCGTGTAACACAGGCAGTGGGAGCCCCAGAAGTGAAGGGCATTGCCTGCCACAGCATGTTTGTCCAGAGGTCTGCAAGTACAGATGAGCTTCACAGTCACTTAGCAGCAGTGTAAAACTGATATAAGCTACAGACCCATACGAGCCCAGGCTCCCTGTAGCTCCGTGAGCTTAGCAGGGGGAATTTCAAGTGCCTCCACTTATGGACAAGCCACTGTTATAAGCCTCTGATGAAGGAATACATAGGAACTGGCTTCAGACCATGAAGTTTCTTCTCCTTTTACAGAATATTCTCAAACTGCAGTTGAAGCAACAGCTGTTAACAATTCACTGAACTAAAATGAAGGGAAAAGTATTTACTTTGATATTTGTTTCTGAGCTGCTGATATTTCAATGATAAAGCTGCCATATATAAAGATGTGTGGATGTGAACAACCACAATGCCTCTGTAGACTCATCTGTTGGAAAAGAATAGTATCATTTCTCTCACAGAGACTTGGATGCAAATTTCATTTTATTGCTAATTCCTGGCAGAGAACTACAACTTCTTATTTTACTGTCTTTCCTATGTGATGTATCACTACCCACACAACTCTTTTGGCTGTGGTCTGCACTGTCAGACTCACAGGGCAAATCCAGCAACCCTGGAAGCTAAAAACTTTTACATTTTTACTTTAGAGTTCCCAAGTTTTTCAAGAGACATTGATAAGCAAATTTTTAGGAATTTTCAGGAGGAGATTTTCATATACTACAACATTTACCTATGAATATCTTCAAAAGAAACTTCAATCCTGCTGGATCACATATACCTTCTTACCTCTCCCTTCCCTTTGCAGAAAAGAGGGGAAAGGAGGACTCCCTAAGCTCCCAAGTCAGAACACACAAAAAGAATTGTATTCGATCAGACCCTTATAAAAACTTTTAGACTGAAAGAAAGAACTGCAGTGAGAAAATTCAGTATAAAACTATGGAAAGCTCATGCAGTAACAGATGATTCAGCTCACCTTTGGAGTTTACTACTACCATGCTACCAGGTTACTTTTCTCTGATCTGAAACCACACTTTGTCCTGAGGATGTATTTGCTGAGCAATTACAAATAACCTAGGCCACTGACTTCCAAAAGTTGATTCTGGACTTGCCAAAAAAGAGATTTGTTAGGAAAAAAATAAAAAAGAAGGTGAACTCAGGAAACCTCAGACTGGAAGAGAAAATGGTTACAGGGGAAGGTTGCCTTTTCTGAATTTAATATCTGGATTAAAAGGCTGCTAAACAACAAGACTCGATGTAATGAGTCAAGTTCAGAAAAAGGAGGCACAAAAGATTTAAAGCAAAAAATTGAACAGCATAGATAATGCACACTCTACAAAGATAAACAGTTCCAGTGTCTGTATATGGCTGGCTCTTTCACATGAGTGTTGGGTATGAGAGGAAACAGGAGGCAGAGAACGGGAAGAGAAAGGACACTGACTCCAAGCCCTAAGGAAATACATTCAGGGCAGAAGAGAGTCAAGTATGGGAGATGAACATTACTCCACTTACTCAGGCAACACTATTATTAACATATTATGTAACTATTATTAACATCCCAAACATTTGTCTGAGGAGCAAACTTATGACCACTCTCGTGTCCTCAGAAAGGGTGCCCCTGTTCAGCTTGAACAGTTCCTGTGTGCAGTGTGGTAGGGATTTCAAAGGAAGACTTCGGGGGAAATGGCTGCCACATGCAGTGGCTCAAATACACCTCCATAACATCTGCCTATATGGAAGACTGTATCAGACAGTGGGATTCATTCCCTGTCGATTTATGCCCCATATAAACACTTCCAGTGGCATTTTTCACAGATCTGTTCCCAGAGAGCTCGCACAATTTCATGCAGTAATAAATGAGCATGCAGTAGCAGTTCTATGTTCAATGTACAATGACACCAAAGAATATAGGCTCACAAGTCTCACCAGCACTGCATCTCTGACATTAAGCTGCAAAAGAACAGCAGAAGATTGAACGCTGGGCAATCAAAAGCTATGGAATAGTACTCATTCACAACTTTGATAAAGCTTTTTCCCTAAAATATGGGACTAATAAAAATGTCTCTTAGAGGATGTATACATCTGTGAAGTCAAAGAGAGGAAGGAAGAGATCACAGCCCTTCAATATATGTCAGATTTTCAAAGTCTCTCCAGCAGTACGGTGGCATCATAAAGAAGATGCTTTTAGGTGTTTTCCTCCACAGGGCAATGTGTGTTTATGGAAATACAAGTGGAGTCCTAGACCATCCACACAACTAGCCCCTGTCTGAAAACAGATGCATGCTGGTAAATACCTGAGACTACTTCTAGCATCCTACATCACTTCATGAAGGTGACCTCATTGTTCCACAAAACTGTGAAAATATTTCCAACTTATATTTAGCTATTTTCAGTCTCGTACCTGGAATTGCTGTTAAGGTGACCTCTTTGCAGACTTTCCATCATGAAAAACCTTACTGTCATAGACAGGGACAAATACTTTTGCCACTGCATTTTGTGCCAGGTTGAAACAAAGCTGCATGTATTATCTGATTAAGCCTTATAAAAATGTGCAAAGTCTGCACAATGGAGGTTTTGTGCATAGATGAAGTCAAGGAAATGGATGTTCTTTGGGACCTCTTGAACTTTATGTTCTCTGCATGAATGGCAGAAAACATTACTTCTGATGATTAGCCATTTTCTTCTGGGAGTTAATGATATTCAGTACTAAGCAGAATTGAATTCCTGCCACAATTTTTATTTATGAATAGGTTATCAGCTCCTTTAGCATTCTCTAGTTCCACTAAAGAGAGCAGAATTAACTAATTTTGTCAGCCTCTACACCTACAACTTTCTCTCAGAGTCTCTTTTGTGTAGAACTGAAGGTCTGGTGCTTTAGTCTTAGAGTGCCCCTTGTACAATAATGCTCCAGCCCATGTTTCCCACACTCAAATGATGTGATCCCTGAGCTCTCTGGAGCAGGCTGAGATTTTACATACAGTCTTGTCAACAGAGTCAGGATGCCAGAGAGGCTAGTGGTCAACCTGGCCAAAAAGTCTGTAAATCTTTCCTTGGCATTCCTGTGAAAATTCTACCAGGAAAAAAATAAATAAATAAAAAAATTCAGAGGCAGAAAGAGTTTGCGTGGTAACTGCAGTAAAAATGAAATAAATGAAATCATTCTCATTCTCCCATCCAGCATCGCAGAGGCAGATCATGCTAATTCTTACACATCAGTGCTCAGTTGTAATCATATTATTTGCCTTGGCAAAACAGCTGGAAAAAAACCAGAAATATCACTGGGGGAGAACGGGGACTTAGATCATATTCCATGTCATTTTTTCATGATTTCCCTGCAAAGTATAATTCCTGCTAATAAATTGTTAAGACTTATAAAAACTATGCTAAGAAAAATCTTCAAGATAAAGAGAACATAAAACCCTATCAGTAAAGATGGAACTAACATGTCTAAAATTTTCAATGTTGCCATTTCTTTGCACTTTTGATGTTGAAATAGCCATTATACCTCCTTATTTTGAAAGATACTTGGATATAAAGGGATACATATAAAAGTGTGCACGTAAAGATATATATGTGTGCGTAAAGAATACTCTTAGATTGGATATCGGGAAAGATTCCTTCACTGAAAGGGTTATCAAGCACAGGAACAGACTGCCCAGGGAAGTGGTAGTCACCATCCCTGAAGGGATTTAAAAAATGTATAGATGTGGCACCTGGGGACATGTTTAGTGATGGACTTGGCAGTGCTGGGTTACTGGGGGTCTTTTCCAACATAAATGTTTCTGTGATTCCAGTAGAAGAGTATTTTGGTACTGGGTGTGAGAGGTCTGGGGGGCATATCATAGGTCTGAAATTGGACAAATAGCAGTATGATAACACATCCAAATACTGCTTTTATATAGCAGAGATCCAAGGACTCATATTTCATTCCAAAGGCAAAGGAAATATAAGTTCACTCTCAGCAAAATTCCTGGGCAGCACCTACTCCCTCATGGGGGTTGTGAATCATAGGTGATGTGAAACACAATGCTACAAGAGGAAATTTCAGTAATATTATTTTTATCATAGTTATCTCAATACTAATGTGTTATTCTTCGTACTTGACACAGGAACGTGTGTGAAAGGAGGTTGTCCAAGAAAAAAGTTTTGCAAATTTTACTGACAAGGCACACAAAGAGTAAAAGCCCAAAAAATAAAGCAACTTCCTGGATGCAGAGCACAACTTCAAGTTCCTTCATGAGAAGTCCAGTGTTCTCTGCATTGAATCATTCAGCTGTCTACAGAAGCCAACCTCTCTGTGGGTAAATCCTGTTAGTAATTCCATCCATCACTACAGTGTTCCTTGATCAAGACACTAATAAAAGTCTTGGGGGATAGGAGAAAGTGTTCGTTTTCTTGTAACAATCCTACTAGCATTAACTCATGTATTATACATGAATGAGACCTGTGTGGTTTGGTCCAAAGCTCTCTTAATTCATACATGCTCCTGCTCCAGGTTCCTTAAACTCTTGTTTAAAAGGCAATTCATACTGTTTACTGAAGGAATTTACAAACAGTATTCTCAGTATGAAAAGGTTAACAATCACTGAAAACTAGCATAACTTCAAGAATCAACTTGTTTAGAGAGCCAACTATATCTAACATTCTGCTAACAGAAAACACTAATTAACAATGTCAACTAACTCTAACATAAATCACAATGGTTCCTTTCCCTCTCCTGGCAATGCACTGGAAAATATCAAACCAGCAAAAATACTTGGAATGCTTCTTAGTTTTTTTTTTTTTAAATTTTATTTTATTAATGATAAAATATTGGATGTCAACATGCAATGCTTTGTGCATTGCATCAGACAGCTCAAACAGTAATTGTGATGAATGGGAGTGGAAGGGCCAAGGTTACAGGCATTTAAGAAGGCTCTGTGGATTGCAAATATTAGGATTGATTAAAGGTCAAATACTTTATGGATTTATCAGTGTTGTATACATTTTCTCATGACACAGAATCACTTACACTACCTACAAAATGAAATAGAAAAGAGCTGCAAATCAGATAATTTTTAAGTCTTCAACCCACATACAGGCTTAGTCCTTGAGAATAATTAATGGCACAGTAATGTTTTGATTAGTCAAGCAATAAACCAGACAACCCACCACAACTCACCCTTCAATAATTTTAGCTTCCCCCAGGTTCATAGGTAACAGTCTTTCTCAATTAGTGTTTAATATTTACAAACACACAATCTGGGAAAAGATATATCTTATAGTGTTGCTTAAAATCTCTATTTATTTAAACCAACCACCCTTGGTCCAGAGAGGATCTTTAACTTAATAGTTCACCCATGCCCTGTCTTCCTTGTTTTCTGGGAAAACAGAGTTTGAGATGGGTATCTCTATATTGTCTTTGATGCAAAGAATTTTCTATGATCCAGACAAGCAAATAAATGACTGTCTCCATTTGTAAGACACTGGATTTGAACTGTCCTTCCTGAAGCCTGTATTTCAATTAGGACAGAGCAGCAGAAGCTGGAAACACACAAATTTGTGGGGAAAAGCCTTGGATTTGGCACTTTTGTTTAAGAAGCTGTGGGACATGTCTCTGCTGGTCTCACCAACATCAGGACTGAACCTTTAGCTCAAACCCTGCAAGATTCCTATGTATAGTGCTTACTTCAGGCAAGTGAAATGAGTTAGAGATCAGTGGCTTCATTCTTCTGCTTCAGAGGCTGATGGAGTCGCCCTGCAGAACCCTTTTTGTTACCCTTGGAGCTCTGCCCCACACGAGCCCACATGGGGGCCACGTCCAGGGGCATCTCCGTGTCCTTCCAGCGCAGCTGCTGCCACCCCCATGTGCAAGTCTCCTGGCCTGGGATTTGCAATGCACTCTATCTTTTGAGCTTTACTGAAAACAACGGAAGTAGCAACTTGGTAGGAACCCCACCATAGCCTTGCACCTGCGTTGTAGGCGAGTCTTTGCCCTGTGTGTTGTCTTTCACAGTTGGCAAACAGCTGGGGAGGCTGAGCAAAGACGGAGAAAGGAGAGGGTTTTCTAAGCCAAAGCTTTTCTTTTATAGGTTATTATTTGCTCCTGTTCTGAAAGGTACTCATAAAGATCATATCATCCCACACTACTGACAGTCACATTCACCAAAGAAACCCTCCAATGTATCTGAGTTACCCAAAAGATGGCATAAATTGCAGCCTAAATTACCACCTAAGGCTCAGAAGGGAGAAACAGCCACCAGCTTAATCAAGAGATGCCAGAAGAAAGGCCCCTGTGGGACAGGTCACTGATAGCACATTGTGCTGTTCAACAACTGAGCAAACCTTGCTCTCAGTTACCATGAGGGGTGTGAAATCCAACCCCAAAGGCTTTGCACACGCACACATACACACACACACAACCCTGAAAGGGCTGTTTGAAGAGGCAAGATCAACAGCAGTGAGAATAGCAGGCAGAATGTCTTGAGGGTATCCACAGACACCTCTAAGGGGGAAGAAATTTTTGGATTTGAACAACTCCAGCATTTCTCCATTTTTCTTTCTACAAAGAAGCCACTGGTCTTACTGGTTTCCTGAGAGTATGGACATCTTCCAGTCCATAGCTTTTGGGTGCTTGTTATAGAAATGAAGGTTTAGTTAATAGAAAAAAGGCAACCAAGCTTAAATTTTGGGCTCTACTAAATGCCAATTTGTTGCTAATTACGTTCTTTTAAATTTGAGAGCAACCTCTAATGGGTGGGCATACAAATACTCAGACCTCAGACTGTTTCCCCAGCAAGGAAGCTTTAAAGAATAACACCCATTTGGCAGTGTAACATTTGATTAAAGCAGGCTCAGATATCCCAACTGTAAAGGTTAAGCACAGACATGTGTGTCACACATGATGCAGTCAGTAAATGATGTAATGTTGATAGACCCGTAACAACGAGAAACATTCCAACACCAGATTTTGGCAGAAAGTTTGATACCATATAAAATACAATTAAATGGCTATAACTTGCATGGCGTGAGAATCAGTGTCCTGTAAAAATAACACAATAGTTATTAGAAACTTTCCAAAATATTTATTTGCATTTCAAAACAACTGTTCTGCTTTTAAAATTGCAATTCCTTAAGCAGGTTTGTAGTGTGCAAGTTGGCTTTCTTAGTTTCATTTTGGCAGGGTAATGCTATAAGCTGCAGGCTGTTTCTAGAACATTTCATCTTATCACTGGCATAAAAAAACTCTGCTTTTGCAGCAAAGGAGGTCTAGCATGACTTGATTTTTTCCTCAAAATGAAATTTAATTTATGTCACAGGACTCCTCCTCCACCGAGAGTTTTCAGGGGAACTGAGTCTTACAGTAGTCCATGGGTACCAAGTAAGCCACAGATTTTTAAGAAAAAATAATAGACTCACAGCTATATAGGAAATGTGCAATATGATCTTACCAAAGGCAGAACATCTGGACAGACCTTGTGACTTCATTTACAAAGTGAACCAGTCTCCCAGACAATGAAAAAATCTCACTTGTCTATGCTTCTGTATACGTTCAATACCATGGTCATACAGACAGTAAATTATTAGAAAAATTGGGGAAAAACAAAAACCGGAAAATCTAAAAGCCCACAACAAACACCAGAGTGAGAGGGACCAGGCTAACAGTAGTGAGTAGCTGAGAAGTGTTATCAGCTCCCTCGGGGGCCACTCATGGCTATTCAGAGAGTTGTTTACAGTCAGACTAGGCATGTTTGATATTTATAACCATGGCTTCAGCACAGAAACCTGAAACTATGCTGACAAAATTTCCTGATGACCACGGTACTGGAAGTTCAAAAGTGTCAGAATGACATGCCTTGACGTCCCCAACTGAGGTCACCCAAAAAAAAGTTGTTTTGTATGAGATGTAATATAGGGCATTAAAGGAGAATTAAGAAGAGCTTCTGATATTAACGGTGCATTTAGCTGCCAGAAATTTGTCCTCTTTGGTTGTTTCTATGGGCCCATGTTTCAAAGCAATCACATAATGCCATTAAGCTGTCACTGCGATGTAACCACTCCAAAAGCTAAATGGGATGTACCCAAGGCTCATGCATGAGGTATTTTCTACAGTGAAATGAAAATGTATGAGCACTCCACAAGCTATTGCTGTGATCTGCTATGTCAAAACATATTGATCTTATCAACAGTGCTTAAAGAGTGTCAAAGGAGCAGTGGAGAAATAGCTGGTGGGCATGGCCTGGGAGGAAGTGCTTGTGGCATCCTATGAAATCACCTCTCACAAGGTAACAGTTAAACAACTCAACTTCAAGGAGAGGTAGGGACTTGTCTGTCTGCTCAATGCAACGCAGGACAGAGTTGAAACTCTTTGCACTGAATTGGGTGACCTGGCCAGGAAGCACAACCTATCACAACACCAAGATCCTCAGCTGAAAAATGACGTCTGTCCAAGTCCTTCTCAGCTGAAAGATTGTTTCTGTTTATTACCAAAGCAAGCTGATTTAAGACTCAGCTGAGGCAAAAAGCTTTGTAGTAATTACCCATCATTAACATCTTATTAGATTTCAGTAACCCAAAGAAAAGGCAGATTTTGGCTATCAGTGTACTAGAGAGACAGTTTTCAAATTTTGACCTAGCAACTCAAAATTCATTGAGACAGCCCCATAGTAGATACATTCCTTGAGAGTGTGAGTTTATGCCTGGAAATGACAATATTCTTTCTCATGTTCTTTCTCTAAGCCAGCAGCAGACCCATGTGCACAGCCCAGCTGAATGACAAGGAAGGCACCCTACTTCACAGTTCCCATGCCAATTTACAAATGCTCATAGACATACCTGATACACTGATGCATGTATGCTGGACACACATTTAAAGCTCTGTGATAATGTATGTAAAAAACACTGGCAAAGCCATCTGTTAAAGAAAAAAATTGAATTCTGTTGGCTCCTTGATTTCAGATGAAGCNCAAGTAACTATGAATGATGATACCAAAATCCATAAAATGGGAATCGTGAGAAATCCACAGCATATGGCCAACAGTAGAAAAGAGATATTAGTTTGCATGGAAAAACAAGGAGTTTTATTGTCCTCCTCATATCATGTGAAGCATGCTTAATTCATTTATTTTTTTTTTTCTAATAGTCTTATCCTTTTATGTTGTTACAGTGCCTCAGAAAATCTCAAGGTCTAGGGGGAAGTTTAATGTTTGCTGTTCTGGGATCATTTGAAGCCATGCATTCAAAGAGGACAAAATCACTTTTAAGTCTGCCTGTAGGAAATCTATCTTGGCAACCAGACAACTAGAATTAGTTATTAAAGGCATGTCAAATGAATAAAGACACCTCTGTAAGGAAAACCGCAAAAGCATTTACTTTTTCTAATATGAATAGTGGGCTAATACCAAATCAGCTTTCATTTTCCACTCTCCCTTCACCTCCTGGACCAGAGGTCAGATCCAATAAAGTCTAACCCAACTGAAAATCATTTCAGTTTGCTGCATCTATTACATAGCAGATGTATATTAAATAGCACTGCCTGGAAATGAAGCAAACTCACGTAATCTGATGTGGCAATCTCCTTGTTGAACTGGTTCACTGCAAGGCAAAGAAGTCTGTGGTATTATTAAAAATCAGGAGGCACACCAAAAAACAGGGGGCTTTCCCCTCTTAAAAAAAAATAAATAAAAATAGAAAAAGGAGAACTTGAGAGCTTTCTAGCTCTGTAATGGAATTTATGATATTACAAAAAGCATGTTCAGGATCAACTCCTTCCTTACACTGGTAAAATCCCCTGGAATAACTTAGTCAACTGGCAAAGACAAAAATAAGCATTTTCATGATTGTCAGAGTTTGAAGGAGTAGAAGCAATTCCTGATTTTACTGAAGATTTCCTGTGTGGTATCTTCTAAATTCTGTAGATCAAGAGACTTTGGATTTTCATCTTTACTGTGACTGCATCAGAAAGAAGGACCTCTGTGCCATGTGACTGTTATGTCTTTCCCCACAGCTTTACTTGAAAATATAAAATATATGTACATACCTGCTACTTCAAATCTTCCTTATCAGAAAATGGTTAGATTTGTCCAAGGTCCAAAATCAAGCATA
>WAAG01040810.1:7801-28287 GCA_013390105.1 Tichodroma muraria
TAAATATGAATATGAATATGAATATAAATATAAATGTAAATGTAAATGTAAATGTAAATGTAAATATAAATATGGGAGGTACAACAGATTATTGTGTCCACAATGTGTAAGGATGTGCAGGAGCCCATCTGTTTGTTCCCCAGCTCCTCCAGCCTGTGTCACCACCAGGCTGTGGCTGCTCAGCAGGTGTGTGCCTGTCATTCAGTCCACCCCCATTTGCTGGACTATCAAATGTTACTGTTCTTTTTTACCTTCTGGAACCTAATATCTTAGGGTAAACACGGCTCAGAGCAGGATCCAGCAGAAAAAAAATTATATGATATTTGACCTTTTTGTAGCATAACATTTCTGGAAAATATTACCTCACATGAGATTTCGTGTAGTAATGTTGGGATTAATTATGTGATAGATGTAGCACGATGTAAGTGCTTTTCACAGTGCAGGTAGGATAAAGCTGTCTGCAGTTCAGGCTGCAGAGACACTTGTGAGCATTTTGGGAGGTTTGGAGAAAGATTCCTGGTTTGGAAGAGCCCTACCAGGTAGTAAATACACCCTCAGCCAGCAGGATGCCCTTGTAATCCAGCTTTTTTTCTGGATCTGCAGCTGCACCACTGCATAGAGCAGGTGTTAAAATCACTAATAGTAAATAACTGGCTAATTCTGGTTCTAACCTTAATTATCAGCTGTGCTACCATGTCCACTTCCAAACCTATTCCCTGCTTTCACCATTTAAGCAGGAGCACATCAGGCTCACTGTGAGAAGCATTATGGGTGTCACTTAAGGTAAATGAGCAATTGTAAATTAAAGTCAACAGAGCAAGGATGGGATTTTTAACCACCTGAGCAGCTGCTGGAATTGGAATCCCAATAGCTCTATTGAGCTACTGGGGGAGATGGTTCTGCCTGGTCACCAACAATTGCTTGGTATAGGATGTTATGAAGGTAAAAATCTGTATGAGCATAAATGATGAGATCTATTTTTAGAATGAAACTAGTTCTCATCATGGTGTATATATATAAAAAAAGGTTTTTCTGTAGAACACGCTGTCAGGGGATGTTTGGGTGAACTGGTTTGTGTGGATAAGGACTGGGAAGCAGCTTCTTCTCACATTAGTGCAGCTGAGTGACTAATTCTGACCTACAGTTCTTTATTAACATTAGGGGTGTTTTCCAGCTCTGACTGACAGATTGGGCTTTGTGGAGGGTTTATCTTGGGATCATTTTTGGAGACAGAAGCTGGATCCCTGGAAGTGTCTGAGGCCAGGTTGGACAGGGCTTGGAGCAGCCTGGGACAGTGGGAGGTGTCCTTGCCATGGCAGGGGTGGCACTGGATGGGCTTTAGAACCCCCTCTAACCCAAACAATTCCGTGATTCTGTGATTCTGGTTTATATTCCATTGGAAAACACAGGGGCTCAACCCCAGTGACAATTAGAAAAAAAAAAATCCAGTTTAAATTTGAAAAGAGATGGAATCTATGGGGAGAAGAGAAGCAATCAGAGCCCAGGGAGGGGCCAGAAGGATTGGGAGGCCCCAGTCCTTTTGCAAACGTGGTTCTGGAATAGCAGGGAGGGAAGTGGGGGGGATCATCCTGCTCTGGGCTGGGCACAAGCTGGAGGTGATGAAGGTACCTGAGCACACTTATTCCTTCTCAGAGCTCTCCATCCAAGGCTGGGTAACACCAGAATTTGCTGTTTCTGTGCAGGTGGGACGTGTGACAGAAACAATATCTGAAGTTACATCACGTTCCTCAGGTTTTCCCTGGATTTGACTGGTAAAGGTGGTGGAGGCACAATTTGCAGGCAGATGTACTTGGCAGCACTTACATCTCTCAAGAAGTCAGTATTGACAACATTCCCAAAGACCTTTGGAAAAAAATGTTGAAACTATGTGGTCTAATATCTGTTCCTTGCCCGGATCATATCTTATAGATTCTGCATCTTTCTGCAGTTACATCACAGATTACATTATTTATTTTGCAATGCAGCAAACACAGCCATGGAGAAATGTTTGACAAATGGGTTTTTGCAAATATCCCCAGAAAAAAAAGGAGTTTGTTATTGAAGTGCTTCATGAGTGATAACATGGAAAACTCTGAGACAGAAATATTCATAATATTTTCTAATTTATTTACCTGTATTTGAGCAGACCTTTGAACCTTTTAACCATCCAAACCAAGTTTTTCTGCTTTATTGTTGTGCCTTGAGGGAATAAATGTCCAGTTACACACTCAGATTGGACAGAGGCTGGGACAAATTTCATTTCAGATAATATTTTAAGCAAAATAATTGTGGCACCAGAAAGTCCAGAAGTGGCATCAGGTATTCCTGACTCATTTCTAGGGCAAAAATTGTTAATGACTTTCTTATTTTAGGAAGAAAAACTTTGCTATGGTATAAAACTGGAAAATGAGAGAGGAATTACTTTTTTCTGAATTTTGGCTGCCTTTTCTGCTTTGAAGTCTGAAAACCCCTCCAGATTTCATTATAATTTAGGTGTGTTTTGTTTGTAGATTGAAGTGATGTGGGGGTTTGCAGTATTTTAGATGATATTATGACAATTTTGCACATTTTACTGCCTTTGTCCTTTGTTCATTTTTATTTCACACATTTATTTCCAGAATCCAACAAAACCTGTTTTAAGTGTGAATTGTTTCTTGGGTTATTAAGATTTTTTTTTTTAATTGAAGCCGAATTTCCTAATTTCATTCATATTTAAATTTCCAGTCTTTCAGAGGGGCCTGCCTTGTTTCTGCACCAGCTGACGATCCATTTTCCAAGTTTGTTCCCGTTTTCCCTGCGGTTCTGTCGCTATTCCAGCTGTGCAGGGCATCGCACACTCTTTTAATTTTTTTGCTTCATCTGCTTCAGCCTGGGCTTGATGCAACCCCAGTCATTTAATATCATTTGATCTTCATCAGTGTGATCCCTGCAGGAATTACAGCCTGGAAGTGCCCGGCAAGGCCTGGTCATCCCCTGTCCCCCACTGACCCATCCCCTCTCCTGCACCCAGGGATAATTTGCTGAGCATTTCCCTTCTTTTTCCATCAACCTTGAACCCACGTGCCAAAATTTACTGAAGAGCTTCTGCGGTGAAATCTGGGGAATATATTTTTATTCTGATTGAAATAAAATTGTGACTGGAATTGCATTTCTAGGGAATAAATGTTGGAGGCAGGATTGATGATTAAATGATCTGATTTTACTGCTGTACATTAAAAAGTGCTAGAAACAAATTTAATTGTTTTTACAGTAAACATTTAATCTCTAATGGTGAAATGATTATTTATATGGGAGGGATGGAGCAGGGAGTGTTTGGCAATCACAGAAGGAAAAGTCTCTCACGTCATCCATCCTCTCACTCTGCTGGAGCTGTCTGGAGGGGTCCTTCCACTCTTCCCACTGGGACAGTGATACTCAACTCTATGTTTTATTTCTATTTAATTTTTTTGCAGTTATAATTTCCCTAAACTCATGTCAGAAAAGAACTGCACCTTTAATTATTCTCTTCCTTTGATTAACTATCTTAAAATAAACATTATGCCACTCTTCCCATCCTTTCCCTTTTTTCATTACTTATCCAACTCGTGCTGTTCATTAATCTTGGGGGTTCTCCGTGACACCCTAATGGCTCCTGCTGCCCAGCAATCATTATCCCAGTGCAACTTGTCACCAGCTCTTCCATCCATCAGCCCCTCTCATCTGTCAGGGCTGCGGCTCTGCCACGGCACCAGCCGGGCCCCTCCGCCTGCCCCGGCCACTGGAAAAGCCCCAAATCCTCCATTTCTCATCCTTGGGTGCTGACCTGGTGTTAACCCCGCCAGATCCATAACACTAAGGTTTGGGAGGACATAATGCAGGTGACAGCCCGGGTCAGGAGCAGGTGCTGAGTTGTCTCTGCTGGTGCTTCACTTCTGCCCCGTTTTCTGGGTGAGACTTGTTGGGTTTTGCTGTAGACTTCCAGCCGTGCACCTCAGGCACTCAGAAAATGGGAAGCTGAGCACTGAATTCCGTGAGAAGTGTAAACATAGATTAATATATATCAATACTATGGGGCTTTTCCCAATTCTTTCAGACTCGACCAGTTGCTGTGTCCAAAGATTTCTCCTAGATCACGAAGTGTAGAAAAAGGGAAAGCCTAACCCCTGAATGAGCACATTCCCAAAAGCTCAGGCCCCCAGGTAGAAATGTAAAATGTTGTGAAAGCTGGTTGTAAACCCCCAAGAAGCCTTGGAAGAAGGATAGAGCTGCACTTGGGTTTCCAGGATCTCCCCACGTGCCTTCTGCCCTCCCAGAGCTGAGGGGATGCAGGACCCGGGTGTTTGTTCAGCCTGTGGATCTCGTTGTGAGCTCCACAATTAACTCAGGAGCTCTCCAGCTTTGCAGACAGCCAAGAGACTCCTTTGACTTGCAGAGGGGTTTAAGATGACTAAAGGGAAACTTTTTCCTTGTGCACAAAGTGTCAGCAAAGCCAGCGAGTGCTTTGGATGGATGGTGTTCACCCCATTCCTTGACCACCCATTAAATTCCACCACAAATCCTGTTTTCATCTTGTCTCGTGCTTCTGAATCCCCCCGTGGAGCACCCTGTTAACAATTTGTGGAAGTCTCTTGCCTGGAATATCCCTGCTCCACCAGACTGTTGACTCCAATTTCACAAATGTGTAAGAGGTGAGCAAATTAAGTAGTATGAACTCTGACAGTCCTCTGACACTGCCAGTGTAGTGTACTGGCCCACACATGCTGTACAGCATAATGATTACATTACAATCTTGTGATATTATTCAAAATGACTTCAGATAAATGAATGATAAACTAGGGGTTATGCTTCCTTTATTACAGGGCTGATAAGGTAGCTAATCAGTGTCCAAGTATATGTCATTACATAAATTATGAACCAGGGTTTGATGTGTTTTCCCCAAGAGCCGGCGCCCGAGTGTCATCTGGTGTGAGGCTGCAGCCTGAAAAATGAATTCTGAAAACAACAGTCGGTTTTGTTCCAACTGGATTAATAAATTACTAATAAATAACCTTAAAAGGTTGCAGGAGAGTCCTTTAATCTATTAGTAGAATTTCCTACGAACGAATCCTGCATTTTCTTTCATATCAAAGATTAACTTCCCATGCAAGGAGTTGAACCCTCACGCCCCCTCTGAAGGAATGATCTTTTGACAGCTCTGCAAAGAATAAATAAAGCATTCAGATTGCTCTTCTCCTGCCTGGAATGAACCCAGGGCAGCTGGGAAAGCCTCACGGACAGGACTGAGCCCCTCTGTAAACCACCAAGGGATCTTGGCAGCTGGCAAATGCAGGTGCTGCCCATCCCTCTCTCTTTGCAGGGTGGATGGTCCTCAATAGAAAGATGAATCCAGAAGAGTCACTGAGGTTGGCAAAGTCCTGTAAGGTCATTGAGGCCAACCATAAACCATGATCTTCTCCCCTGACACACCCTCTCATTCACCCCTAAATATCACTTGTGTGAAATGACCCAGCAGGAACTTTGCTGGCTCAAATGTTTTACCAAAAACTCAAATGTTTCACCAAAAACTCTGCTCAGACCTGATCCTTTCAGCAAAGAGCTCATGAGCCACTCCTCTGGTGTGCCACGTATTATTTATGGGGAGTAAGAGGTCTTAAACTGCCCTGCTCTCTAGGCTGTCAAACCAAGATTAAAAATAGTTATTATTTGAAAACTTGATTCTATACTTTTCTGAAAAATAATCCAAAATCCTATGAATCAGGAGCAATGTAGGCTTTTCAAATAAATTTTACAATCTAGAAACACCCTTTTGTTTTTTCCCCCAAAGTGAAAAACTGTTTAGGCAAAGGGGAGAAAATGCTGCTTCCGTAGAACAGACGTTTTCTGTTGAAGGCACTTTTCGAATGTATTTGACCATCTCTGTGAGCCCACACCCTCCAGGGATGCTGAGAGCTGAGGGGACAACATTTGACTGCAGTTACACGGGCACAAATCCACTACACTCAGGTCTGTCAGTCTGACAAGACTTCCAGCTTGAGTTCATCTTAACTGCAACTGAACTGAGCACATCGGAGTGAAGATTGACTTACAGAGCACTCGGATTTACAGATACTCCCAGCAATGTTTACATAGTTCTCTGGGTGTTTCAGCTCTAATCCCATTGCTATCAGAATTCAGTTTAAACCTTATTTTTCATTTGGTTGCTGAAATATAGTTGGAGAGTCACTTGTGACTTGAATGAGAGTAAGAGAAAGAAATGGGGCTTTGCCTTTTATTGGTGCCAAGGTGGAGCTGCTCCTGCAGTGCCCACAGGGGTGGGTGAGATGTAGGAGGATGATGTGGGAATAACCTAATTAGGTACTTTGAGTGGAAATTTGCTTATCCTGGGCTGTGTTAGCAGTGGAGGTTGGTCCTCCAGCCAGAGAGCATCTTATGTCAGGATGCGGGGGAATGGACTCAAAGTGACAGAGAGCACGCTTAAATTAGACATTAGGGAAAAAATCCTTAGTTTTTAAAATTAGGAATTAAATTAAGAATTTTAGATTAGGAATTTTAAATTTTTAAAAAGGGTGATGAGGCCCTGGCACAGGCTGCCCAGAGAAACTGTGGCTGCCCCATCCCTGGAAGGGCTCAAGGCCAGGCCGGATGGAGCTCCAAGCAAAACCTGGTTTCGTTTAACGTATTCAAATTATTTTCACTGATTATGATATGCAAATGTAAGCACAAGGAGTCTCCTAAACCCTCTTCCAATATCCCTGTCTCAGGCTTTAGGAACACAGCATCAGCTCTTCCCAGGAGTGGTTTCTTTGGGGCTCAGTTGTCGTAATTTGCGTCAGAGGTGCCGGAGTCTCGCAGGACAACGCCGGTGGTGGCACCAGCCCTCGAGCCCCTCTTGTCTGATTGAAAACAGGACAGAGGCAGTGAAATGGAAGGAGACAAAGAGGGTAAGAGTAGCAGCAACCAGGTAATGCCTTGTGCTGACTGAGATCTGAGCCGGGTGGCTCTGAATCATCTGAAAGGACGATTAAAATTTAATTCGTGAAACGCTGTACAGTCTGATTGCTCCTCGACCAGCAACAATTTGTCCACTTTTTTGCAGCTGTCAGAACCATCTCAGAGACTGATGAGATTTGGATGTTTTGAATAAACATCCAAATTGCACGTTTACCAAAATCAAATCCCAAAGTACGCTGCACTCTCTGATCATTAGTGAGAACTCATCAGCCGTAAGCGAGAGATCGGTTCCTTCATTTGGCTCTTCAAAAAACCTCTCTTCAGGAAACAAGAGCAGCAGGAAGAGAAAGTCATAACTAGGTTTTGAACCCAACACCAGCCCAATGAGGGTAACAGCAATGATGAATGTGGGTCCCTGAGAGTCCCCACATCCTCGTCCTCCCTTAGCTGGGAGTCTCTGGAACTTAACTTTCATCGGATGAAAAAATGTTTCAAGAAGAACTCAGAACAGGGAAAAATCTGCCTTCAATGGATTAGCTGTGCGTAGCTCAGTTGGCACATTGACTGTGTCCTGTCACTGCCCATCTGAAAAGCACCTTCAGGTACTGGAAGGCCACGGTGCCTGGAGCCTTCTTTTCTCCAAATAAGCGGCAAGATTCCGACTTTAGGGCCAAAGCACCATTTGCTCTGCAACCGCAGGGCCTGCGGTGCTTGCACAAGGCTCTGGGTGGGATGTGTCATCATGGGCTGGGAGGCTGATCTTAGACCCACCCACATACAGCAGTGTGGGGATGTCCCACCAGCCAAGGGCACCCCAGGCCCCTGGGACTGGGTTCCCACATCCTGAAAAAATCACAACAAGTCCTTTGACTCTTTAATCCAGCTGTAGACTGGGGACTGCAAATAGGATCTTTATTGAAGAACTTCTAAAAAATGAAATGCAAAAGCAGAACAATCCCTTTATCATCCAAAATGATGATAAATGGCTGTTTGAAAGTAGAACAATTTGTTCTCGTCTAGAAGCACAGGACCTGAACTGAGTACGTATTTTTTTCACTCTTAGACTATTCTCATCAGTTGCTTCATGCTCGTATTAATAACAATTAATTATAATTTTATCCTGATATAACTATGTTGACTGAAATAGAGTCACACAGGGGATTAATTTGGTCCAGGATACTTTTCCATCACTGCCTTTCTCGCCCATGTTTTTTCAGAGCGTTATTAGAATAAATTAATTTGAAAATTGTTAATTGTTCAATTGTTAATTGAAAAGTTAATCTTATTCTCCAGATTCTCCAAACAGAAAACCTCTGATTCTTCTCAGCAAATATTTACAGCCCGGGACTTGGGCAGTGAGTGAGGATGCAGCCTCCACGATGGGAGGACAATGGAAATTTTTAAACCCAAACACGATATTTACAAAGTCTGTTGCACACAATGGACAATATTGTAAAAGAAAAATATAATACATGTGCACAATAGAGTGAGAGCAAATACGTTTTCATTTTTTATTTTGTTGACTAGTATACAAGGTTCTAAAAAGGGATTTTTTTTTCTCCCTTTGTGAAGAACGCACTACAGATTTACAATACTATATTCCACTGTATACATTTGCTAACAAAAAATACCACTGCTGTATCCACACCAGTGACAAATCTGCCAGGAAGTGACTAGTTGATATGCCTTTTTATTACTGCAGCTGCCTTGTTTTTTCTAGTCAAAATAAAAGAAAATCACAGGATCCTTAAAATAATAGCTGACAGCAGGTAGTTACTGAGAAATGCATGTCCCTGGCTCTTAACTTTGTAGCATCCATCCAGATGGCAGATTAGAGGCTGGGATCTGCAGGTTGGTGACAAATACATGGGTAATAGCATTCAGCTTGCCTAACTGTAAAAGTGAATTCACTATTCCTCTTTGATTGTAGACCTGACATGTCAGATGAGAGGAGGCTCTGGAAGAAGCTGCCAAAGCAACAGGACAAATAAATGGCAGACACAAGCACTGCTTGATGTAGGATTACAAACACTGTACCCATCATCAATTCAAATTTAGCTGAGATGTAAAGCCAGCGGTGGGGGGACGTCGCACGAGCAGCAGGAGCACGGAGGGCTGGTGGGCACCTGGGCATGGATAAGGGAGGCAGGAGGCCCCCAAAGACCTCTCCCCGTGGAGGCTGGGTTTGCCAGGAGAAAGGGAAGCTCCTGGAATTGCCCTCCTGACATCTGGCACGTGGGGTGCTGAGGAGCCCCCGCCTGATTTGCCTCTCTGCCCTTCCCTAGGCTGTGTTATCAATCACTCAACTTTGGAACAGCCCTCAGCCATCTCCCTCCTTCTCACTCTTTTTGCTCTTTTTAATTTCCTCACACTCCTTTCTTTTTTTTTTTTTTTTTTTACTTGATTTTCCCCTTTTCTTTCTTTTCTTCAGAAGTGCAAAACCAAACTCAGGGATGAGGCAGTGCCAGTTTGGTCCTCATCCTTTAATGCTGACTTTGCATGGGGAGACTCTTCCAGAGCCCAATTAGTCCAGCCAATAATTAACTGTGGATGCCAGCTGAAGCTCTCTGGGCTGGGCTTCGCCCTCTGCATTAGTCACAGGGCACAAATCCCATGTTGGAGGAACCTTTCATTTTTATTGCATGGAAAAATTCCTGCTAGGAGCAGAAATGATGGTTTCTAGGGCTTCCAGCGGTCCCAGTGTCACTTGGAACACTCATACTTCCAGTTCTGGAGTTGGGAAGAAGATGCTGAAGAAAGCATCTCATACTCAAGTTTTCATACTGCGGGAGGAACTTTATCCCAATATTCCTATTGCACTTATTTTGCAATATTATGTTATCAAAATAAAAATATAATGTCTGGTGTATGATTTTTACATGTCTTGTTTATTCAGTGAAGATGAAGAGTGGCATTTTTGGTGGTAGTTGGAAAGATGCAGGTAGGGAAAGTCTTTATTATAATTAATCACAGCTCAGGGCTTCACATTCAGAGTTGCCTTCAAAATCCAGGCTGCTCTTCCTTTGCCAGGAATAAAGCACTATGCATTGAAGCCAGCTTTTTAAAAAATAAAGGTTATGTAAATCTCAGGAAATCCTACTTTATATATGGATTTGTTCAACAGGTGTATGTAAGATAACATGAAAAAACACGGCAGATTAAAAAAAAAACCCTGTTTAAATAGAATAAATAAGTATAAATGCATATTCTAAAATGTCTATTTGTGATTATATACTTTGCCTTGACTTGTGACATCCTCTCTTCCTATAGAATTGTGGAATATTCTGAGTTGGAAAGGATCCATCAGGATTATCCATTCCAACCCCTGGCCCTGCACAGACACCCAACAATCCCAACCTGGGCATCCCTGGAGCGGTGTCCAAACTCTCCTGGAGCTCTGGCAGCCTCGGGGCCGTGCCCATTCCCTGGGGAGCCTGGGCAGTGCCAGCACCCTCTGGGGGAAGAGCCTTTCCCTGATCTCCAACCTAACCCTCCCCTGGCACAGCTCCAGGCCACTCTTGACAGCCTCTTTACACCACTGTTTTTTGCTCTTCTGTCCCTATTTTATTACTTACATGACAAATTGTTATGAAAAGCCAAATGCAAGAAAGGCAATGAAAGCTCAATGTCAAACTGCTGACTAAAATTTTCCAAAAATCAAGTCCCTCCTCCCTGATCATTGAGGAATTATCTGGGAATGTTGCACAGCTATCACTTATACCCTGAAAAAAGTAATCCTCCTGTTGTCTCCTTCCTCCAGCAGGACTTGAGTCCCCCCCAGCCCATCTCCCCAGGGCACAGGAGTCCCAGCAATGAAGGTTAAGTCGTGCTCTACATCTCCCAGGTTTAAGGTTGAATTCTGCCTTAATTCAGGGGATTTAAAGCTGTGTAAGCAGAAGCAGAATTTGGCCTAACTCAGTAATCTTTGCTCAAAATTAAAGCTCAACAGATGAGAATGAGCTTTTTTCTTTTTGTGGTTGTATTAAACCCTTATCTTCCCCATCTGAAAAAGCTTCTGCAGATCAAGCAGGCCTGCAGTTCCATCGAATCGCTCTGTGTTGCCACAGTGAAAACTGAGGATTATTCTATTTAGATCAACAAGCTGAAAAGTAATGCAAACAAGTGAAAATTCAAAATCTTTTTAAGAGAATACAGGATAATGACTGTATCTACCAGATTTTGTACTGATAAAGTTTTAATATTTCACTTAAATTGCTCTGATATTTAAAGCACAGCCCTTCCTCACCTCCCCTTAGCACCTACACAAAGTTTCTTCGCTGAAGATCTGCTTTTCCCAGAGCTGATTTATTGCCCACAGCTCTCAACGTTCCTGCACCGTTTTTATCCTAACTGATACTGATGCTCAAATGATTCTGTTTACCAGCTAGTCATCCAATCATCGCTTTACATAATTATATTTATATTAAGGAGATAGGAACAATTAACTTTGTTTTAAGTGTAGTTATTTGAAATACAGTAGTGGTAGTATCTGCCAGAAGCAAATAAACATATTAGCAGGAAATGCTTAAATGATCTGGATAACCCTATGAGCCAGCATAGCAGGTGGTAATATCCTGTTTTTAAATTACATTTCAGCAAGTGAACATAATAAATCCTCTTGTGTTATATATTTCGCTGGTAGCAACTTATACTCACATTATTCTATTTGACCTCATTACTGCTAATCATTATCACATTTTTAATAGCTGCCACAGTGAGTGAAACAGTTAATACAGTATTTCTTGCCGAAAGAGAGCCTGTCAGGTTATTGATGACAAATTAAAATTAATAAAGAAGATCTGTGTTGAATTTGAGGGAATGGAATAACTGCGAGCATCCAGATGATTGGAAAGGCCTCTGGGGTACTCTGTGAAGAGTAATGTTTTTGGTGTACGTGTATTGTCTTGAAAGGAACGCTAAAACTGCCAAATCTCTGCTTTTGCCTGGAAGACTTCCTGAAATAGGAGCTGTATTCTTTTGGCCCTCATCACATGTAATTTATCCCTGGGAGAGTTATTTCCTGCTCTGTACACCTCCGCTCGCTGCTGCAATAACAGCCCGTTGTTGGGGCTCCGCGCTTTTATTTACCTCGCTGAGGATCCTTACAAGAGCCATCACCGCCAGGGCCAGATGAGGCAGTAAACAAGTAGAACTCCAATCCTGAATTCCTGCCCTGCTCCTGGCTGGAAATTTAGCCTATTGCTATTTAGTTAAAACTTTCTGGGGCTCTCCAATCCTCCTCGCAGCGGCGGCAAAGCATCGCTGCCCCGTGTCTGGGCCACGGTGCTGACGGCGGGTACCGGGTGCTCACTAACTGGTTTTATAAAAAATTAATGCATTTACATATCCTCTGAATGCTCCTGCTGGTGTTTCTTAGAGGTGAGGGCTCTGTGGGGAGAGGGCGGTGTGGCGGCAGCCGTTCCCTGTAGAGGAGGGGCCGTTCCAGGCCATCCCGAGGTCCTGAATTAATTGCATGTCGCGGTATTAGCTCAGTCCTTAGCAGACAGGAGCCCACACCGCAGAATCACCACACATAATTTTGACTGTGCCCAGGAGGCAGACCAGGGAGACTGAATTATCTCTTACCAAAAGAGAAAGTAGTCCTTTGAGGTCAACGGCGGAGGTCGTTGGTGGGTCAGCGCACAGAAACGCCAATGCCAGATCTGCCCTAAAAAGGGAAAAAATAATGGGCCAATTACCGCGCGTAAGCAACTCATGCAGAATTCCTTCTCACAAAGGGGTTTTCTTTTGGAACAGAGAAGGAGCCAGCAGCAGGTAACAGAGGTAGCATTGCAGGGAGGTACTCACGTGGATTCTTTGGAAGGCAAAATAGAAGGTGTTGCTCTTAATTGCTTGGGAGCCCTTAAGTGGCAGAACTGCGGTGTAGCCTTCAGCAGGTTCATCCGTATTTTCTCAGAGCATGGAACAAAGCTCTGGTGGGTCATAGACTCTGCTGTCACTGATATCAGTACACTTTGCATACAAAAAGGTGACAACTCTAAAACAGCGCCCAAACGAGGAGCAGCCAAAAATAGGGTTGTTCCTTTTAAGAGTTAGGTTTCTTTTAGAAGCTTTGTTTCTTTTAGGAGCTATTGAGAAGTAACTCTATTTGGAGAGGGGGAAAAGTGGCATTATGGACTTAGGAGCTGTAGAGAAGTGGAGCAAGTTTGAGAGGGACAAACTCTGTCTCAAGGTTCAACTACAACAAATCCTTTCTCCACCGCTGGCCTGAGACATGGTCCTTTTGGAGTCCTGGCACTCAGCAGTGGGATATGCAATTGCCAGATGTCAGGGGAGGTCTTGGTTGGATATTAGGGAAAGGTTCTTCCCCCCGAGGGTGCTGGCACTGCCCAGGCTCCCCAGGAAATGGGCATGACCCCGAGGCTGCCAGAGCTCCAGGAGTGTTTGGACAGAGCTCCAGGGATGCCAGGGTGGGATTGTTGGGTGTCTGTGCAGGGACAGGAGTTGAACTCGATGATCCTGGTGGGTTCCTTCTGTCTCAGGATATTCCATGGTTCTGTGATTTACACCCCCATCTGCACTAGAAATGCACCTCCTCACCCAGCCTGAAAGGGCACCGAGAGCCCCAGCACTGAAGGTAGAACTTGTGTGGTTGACAAATACCACTCCAATTGCTCTGAAATAAAAATATAGGAAATGAGGAGTTAATTCAATTAAACATTTTCCCACCCACATTTTACCTTTCCTCACCACTCAGGGGAATCATTCATGGAAAGTATATCACCAGCAGACTTATTTTTACCATTATTTTTAACTTAATGAGTATACCTTCCACATCAGAGGGAAAGTACAAAGGTTAAATTTTACATTAAGAGCACATTGCAACATGGTATGCAAATATCCCTATGCAAATGTAGAGCCGGCAGAAGATAAATGTGTTTTATTTTTAACCAGTTAACTATGACTGTGAAGTATGGTGCAAGATATTCAGTAGTTTCATTTTATATCTTTCTTGTAAATAATGCATAAAGTATGTAGATGTTGTCAAAATATGATGAAGCTATTAGCTTTATAGTTTTCATAGTTAAGAATGTGTTCAGCATGTAGCTCCTAATAACTCATTTCGAAACGCAGACACCATTATAAAATATTTCTTGTTCAAGTGAACGTTATCATGTGACATAATGATTTTGCTTAAAACCAAGTTAAATGAGGAGTAAAATTAAACAATATTGCATGAATTGTGTTTGACTAATTTTGTGTCACATTATATTAGCCGAGCTTTCAAAATATGTGTTAATGACAAATAGTGTAAGCCCCTAACATACTTTATATGTCTGTAAAATCACCCTTAAGTCATTAGCTTTTAAAGGTTCATTTTGTTTGCAGTTTTTGTAGCCACTGGCTTTTTAGTGATTACTTTTGTCTATGAAACTAGACATGATTAAAAAAGAGATATTTTACATAAGTCTTTGGGACTTATTGCCATATTATGGGGGCATAGTGTGTGCATTAAAACAATGCCTAATAATTGATGAGCTCTGCACTTTGGAGGTAAACAGAGTTTAGGGTGAATTTTAATGTTTACATCATATTTACATAAGAATCACGCTGAGCTCTTAATCAACAGTTTGTTTCTTTTACATCTGGATTTATCCCTTCCCTGCTACAAATCTTTCATTCCAAAGGCAACAGAAGTATCACAGATCCCTGGGTTTAATTGAAAAATTGTAAAATCACAGAATCTCAGAATGTTCTGGGTTGGAAGGTCTTTGAAGATCCTCTCATTCCACCCCTGGTGGAGGTGGAGGAAGGTGGGCAGGGACACCTTTAACCAGCACAGGTTTTCCAGTGCTCCATCCGGCCTGGCCTTGGACACGTCCAGGGATGGGACAGCCACAAAAACACCCAAATTTGTTATTTGTTTCAGTAAGATAAATGCTTACTTTTGACTATTTATATGTGTGTATATANCTTCATATAATTATGTTTATATATATAAAATATCAACATATGCACACATTATATTATATAATGTGTATAGATTATATATATGCATATATATATAGATATCTATATATTTATTATATATTGAGAGAACTATATGATATATATGATATATCTCTTATCTATCTATCTATCTGTCAAATGGGGTCACGTTGCTAAAACAGAGCAGGGTAGAAATCTGCACCAGTTTCTTTTCTGTATGGGATTTTGGACATATCCAAGCCTTCACACCCCAGTGGACATCTCCAGTCTTTATTTCCTGAATTTGTCTGTTATTTTCTCCCCCTCTGTCCCATTGCAGGGGTTTCTGTGAGATGTTTGCCCCAGCACTGGTCATTGGGAAACACAGACTGGTCTTTCCAGGTGACACCAGGTCCAGAGAGGGACAACTTCAGCTCTTGAGTCTCTCCTCAGAGGGAAAAAAAAAAAAACCTCTTTATGTGGTGATCTCTTTCTTTATATATTTAGTTATCAAAAAAAAAAGGAAAAAAAGCCCCTCCCGATGGACTGGAATGATTCTGGATGGGTGTGGGAGGTAAGGGCAGGACACTGCTGGGGGTGGGAAGGAGCAGGAGAAGGCAATGTGGTGCTTTTCAGTGTTTCAATGCTCAACTTCTTTGATAAAATCTTCATTCTGCCCACCCTACCCCGGTGCCTTAGAAAGCTACAGCTTTATCTCCACAATTTTCCCTCTGGACACTTGTCAGAACAAAGAGTATGGACTTTGCATATCATTTATCCTCTTGTATATAAGGAGCTTGTCACATCTTAATGTTGAACCTCACCAGAGAGCAGACCTCTCGAGCACTCCGAGCTCTGCTTTGCATTTGGGTGGGAAAAGCAGATCCACAGGGCTGCTCTGGCTCCTGCTGAATCTGTGGCTGTGGCCCTGTTCCTGCTGAATCCATGGCTGTGGCCCTGCTCCTGTTGAATCCATGGCTGTGGCCCTGGTCCTGCTGTGCCATGGGCTCCCTGTGATGGAAGAGGGGCAGTAACAACCTTGGGGACAGTGGTGTCTGCTGGAAATCACTTCCAGGTGGCCAAATTCCTTTATTTGCTGCTTGCATTGAACTTCTGGTGTGCTTTTGTAGCATGTCCATGATGTTAAAATGGCTCAGCTTCTTTGGCAATTCAATAAGGGTGCTGAGCTGGTGCTATTTGTCTGCATCCTACTCTGGAAAATTTAAAATAAACCCACCCTAAAATTACATTGTGCAAATGCCCTGGTATAATGCCATGGTTTGAACCCAAAGCTTCCAGAAGAATGGTGTGGCCATCGTTTGCTGTGGAAGAAAGAGTTGGTTGTCCCCAGGGGGAGTTGTCCTGGCAGGACACCGGACAGGGAGGATGTAGCTCTTGTGGCTGAGGAGGGAGAGGCTCTCCTGGCCCTGGCCACTCATCCAGGGTCGAGGTCCCAGTGTGGCACCAGGGTGGAGAGATGCTCCATGGAATGCCAGGAGCTGGGTGGAGAAATGGGGAATTAACATCTCTCTGCTCTTTTGGTTTCTAAAAGGAAAGGTCACAATGAACATCTTTTACAGTGGGAGGAATTGAACCTTTCTGACACAGTGATCACTGAGGAAAGATCCTCAGCCATTAGGGATAACACAGCTTCTAGCTGAAGCTATTTCCTTATCCATGGGACTTTCCTGCATTGCACTTGGCTCCCTAAGTCCTTTGCATGCCAAAATATGTAGTAACAGAATTTTGTTACCGGGTGAAATACGTTCTGAATATTGGTGGGTTTGATGTGACACCCATTGAGATCCCTTCACTTTGCTGAGTCCCAGATTAGTCACGTGGCAGCTCAGTGGCCTTCCTGACAATCTTCACAAGAGAAAAGCTGTCAAGGAGCACGTTGAACACCAGAATGGTTGGAGATGGGCCTGATCCTGTGTTGGTTACCACTCTGCTGACTCCTAGTCAATACTCTGGGTTCCATTGATCCTGAAGCAACACCAGCTCTGCCACAGTGGCACCCTGAGCTGATTGAACTGGTTATTTCCACAGCTGTTTCTGGGAGATCAGCAGAAGAAAAACAAAGCAGGTGAAACGGATAGCTCACAGTGAAGCTGTTTAAATATTTATAAAACAGTTAGCTAAGATTCAGGATCCATTTAACATAGCCAAATTTGATATGTTAAGATGAATAATTGCTTTTCTGTAATACCATTCTATTTATCTATTTATTTATTTATCTATTTATTTATTTATTTATTCCTTAAAATCATATCTCTTCTTTGCCAATGACTTGAAGAAAGATTTGGAAAGTCCTGTATTGTCCTTCCATCAGACTCTGAAAGAACATAAAATGTCAATCTGAAATTAGGCCATTTTTTTGGAAAGAGTTGTTGATTTTTTTTTCTGAGTTGAGATCAGAATTTGGAAATAAAAAAAAAAGGAAAAGGAAAGGGAAAAGGAAAAATGAGAAGAGAAAGAAAGAGAAAGAGAAAGAGAAAGAGAAAGAGAAAGAGAAAGAGAAAGAGAAAGAGAAAGAGAAAGAGAAAGAGAAAGAGAAAGAGAAAGAGAAAGAGAAAGAGAAAGAGAAAGAGAAAGAGAAAGAGAAGAGACGAGAGAAACTTATCTGCCCAAACAAGATCATTTCAAGGAAAAAAAATCAGTAATTTATTTCCAAACTGGAAAATCATAATACCCTAACAAGAAAGAATCCATAAATTAATTTAGAAATAACTTTTAAAATTAAGATAAAAGCTGTCAATTTTTTTAGGTTGCAAGAGTTACATCTGAAGGAAATTATTTAATGTTTTAAATTCACCAGTGCTCCCCAGACCCTGTAGTACAGCCCAGTGTATGCTTAGAAAGAGCTACTTCATCTATTTAATTAAGAGAAACTACTATCAAAGCAGATTTCACATTTAAAATTCGTGTTTAAACTTCTCACAGATTAAGTGAGCTTAAACAGTTGCTATTCCTGACTTTAACAGCATTATAAAATACATTAGAGATTGAGAGGATAAAATTCTGCCATGTTAGGTTATAACCTAACTGCTATTTGCAGTTGTAAGGACTACTAATGGCGCAGGGACAAGATTTATTATAGTAAAGACATCCTGCTTAACATTACCCTTGTCATTCCATTAATAATGACTGCTTATGAGCCATCTCGTTGGCATCTTTGTTGTCCTGAAAACTTAAAACTCACAGCACAATTCTTTACGATGTGCTACATTGCCCCCTCTGGGTATTCCTGACCATTATCCCATTTGGTTATATTCAAAACTGCTGCCTCCTGAGAGAGCATTAGGGCCGACCTTTAACCCTGCAATATTCTTGGTTCAAATGGCGTAATAACATGTAGTGAATATTTACAAGCATACTTATACTATAATAGAGTACTGCTGTGAACATTAGCACATATTTTCTGCTCAATCAGGCTTTGATGTAGAGCTTGGCTTGTACCCTGGAGAAAATGCAGTCCCCAATAAGCCGTGCTAGTGAAACACCCTTGAACCTCCGCAGCTTCTGCCAGGCAGAGCTCTGCCACGCGGGCGGGCACGCGGCCCCGTGCCACGCCGAGGGGCCCGGCAGCACTGGGGCAGCCACAGCCCCTCCTGTGCCACCTGGCATTTCACCGCCCTTGGGAAAAGGTGATCTCACCCAGGAAAAGCGGATCAGGGCCCTGGGGTATCCTGGGGTGGGTCGGCAGGGATCGTCCAGTCCGACTCCTGGCCCTGCTCAGGACGCCCCGGCAATCCCACGCCGTGCCTGGGAGCGCTGCCCGAGCACTCCGTGACCACTGCCCCGAGAGCCCTGCCCCAGTGTCCAGCTGGCACCTTAAAGATCCCTGATGGTGCTAGGGGCAGTGTTTCCCTGCCCCCTCTGTTCCCTGGGGGGCCCTGGGGTCATTCCAAGGCACGCCGCTGACTTTCCGCTTCTCTCTGTATCCCAGCCAGCACCATCCTCTCCCTTTCCTTGCCATCATCCCGTGCACCTGCCCCAGGTGCCCCTGGGACACTGGGGATCCCTGGCAGGGCCCCTGTGAATGGGCTTTGATCCCAGAGCACCGTCTCTCACTGCACATCCCACGCTGGCTGTGCCAGGATGCTCCGTGGGAGTCGCTCTCCAGCCCTTCCTATCTTGTCCTCCCCTCCACTGTCCTCCCAAGAGCTTCAGCCTGAAGGGGCAGAGGCTCAGCCCTCAGGGCAGGTAGTGGCAGGTGATAATTCCACAACAGCCGTGGGGATTGCACCTGAGGGCTCTTTTAGGTTCCCAGGTGAACATCTCTGCTCTTCTCAACAGGAGAGAGGTTTGGTTTCCACATGGCCTCACATCAAGCTCTCCTTGCTCTGCAATTAACATCAATTAGCACCCTTCCCTACCTGGCTCCTGTCCTGCCCCCATCACTGTGGATCCCTCTTCTCCAGCCCAAAATATCCCCAAAGCCTTTTCCTCTCTCCACTTCCCCTTGCCCAGCATTACCTGTCCCTCACCAGCCATCAGCAAAGCCCTCTGTGCCACCGTCCCTTCCAGAATGGAAACAGTGGGGTGTCCACAGGGGGTCACTGCCTCCAGCCATGGGGATTGGAGCAGCCTGGACCATGGCAGGGGGTTGGAATGAGATGATCTTTCAGGTCCTGGAATGTCCAGGGGATTGGTGGTGGGGTCCCCATCCCTGAAGGTGTTTAAGGAACTCCTGGAAGTGGCACTCAGTGATCTGGTCTGGGTGACAAGGTGGGGATTGGTCACAGGTTGGACTCAGCACTCTTAGGGCTGTTTTCCAGCTCTATCGATTGTGTGATCCTGTGATTCTGTCTCTTCCAACCCAAACCACTGTGGAATTCCATGATTCTATGGATGTGCATCACTTCTGCATGACACACTGATGAAAACTAGGGCGTGAAAAAGGTCACTCAGCCAGGTTAATGCCTTTAATATTAATTAGGGTGTAGGTTTTTCTAAGTTTGTTACCTTCCATCACTGTTTTCTCCTTCCTTAAGGACAAGACAATTATTCCTCATTTGCTATAAATCCACTTTTGCCGTGCTTTGCTCTCTGTTTTCTGTTTCTGTAACGTGCCCTGTGGAGATTTGATTGCGAGTGCAAGTGGTTTTCTTGTGAAAGTTTTCTGATTTTCAGGGCTTGGAGGAGAAAGGGTCACTTCTCAGTTTTGTTGGTTTATGAGTGTGCTGTTAATCTGCTTAGAAGAGTCCGGCACAGAGGTAACGTGAGCGTTTGAAAGAAGAGTCTCCTGTGGTTATGGGAAACTTTGACTGGGCAATATCTGTCTGTCTCCAGCCAAAGACAGAATAAACCTTCCTTATTTTCTTGGTGTAACTTATAAACCTGTTACAGTTTTTGCATTAAAATCTTCCTATACAAAGGAGATGTCCATTTTTTGATATTTTATTCATAAGATCCCTCAAGGTGTCATTGAAATTCTCTCAGTCTTTCATCAGCATGATCCACTCTTGGAGGGTACACCTGCACAATAGATGAAATGGTTGTCCTCGGAGAATAATGGCAGCCATCCTGATATTAATTTGGTTCCAAGTAATTATCAAGTTCATATCTTTCAGTTTTCTAGGAAACTTTTTCTTCCTTTTGACTTTCTTTTCTTTTTTTTTTTT